>SMDT01002228.1:0-46818 GCA_005392925.1 Aquilaria sinensis | reverse complement strand
GATTTTATTCAAGCTCCACAAGACATCAAAGAGATTGGATTTTAAGACCCCCACCCCTAATCAACCTGTGACTAGAATCAAGAAGTATAAGAACACCAAGAACACAAGCACACTTGTGCACCAAGGTAGTCCACAAAGAACCAAAGAGAAATTCTCTCCAAAGTAGCAATATTATTTTATGTCAAGGCTGCTTTACAACCAAAATATGTGCCTATTTATAGGCCTAAACTTGGGTAAAAGACTCAGCAAAATTCGCAGCCCAAGTCACCTAGGAAACCTAGTTACAAAGGACTCAAGAAAACCTAGTCAAACTAGGATTCCTACACCCTTTTAACACATGTTTAAGGTGTGCAGTGAATTCCATTTATCCTAAGTGACTTGAATCACTTCCATGGCCTAAATAACATCCTAAATAATGTAAATAAATAGGAAAATAAAATAAAATACGTTACAAAACAAGATTGGCCATAAAAACCCCAAAATAGTCTTCTCAGGTGGTTCTTGCTTGTGTCTTCAGCTTCAAGATGAAATTCGAACTTGATGCAGCCATGATTTCTCAAAATTGAAAGCATAAAAGTTGCAGATCTATTTATTAGCTTTCAAATGACACTTGAATCACACAAAACGGACATCTAAAGCCAAATATATGCCTGAAATACTGTAACTGCTTCTGAACCAGTGATGACTCGCAAATCGCGACTTTGAAGCTAAATTGGACCTCCTTAACGTGCAAAATGGGTTTCATGGTCTTCATATGATTTGTAGCTCCAGATGTTAGCTTTCCAATGAATCAATAATTACTCAATTCTGATCTGTTTAGCTCAAGATATGATTTTTCTACCAGAACATCACCAATCTGTCAACATCCAAGCTTGGCCATCATCTCCATATGATTCCTTGCATGTTCCAGCAGCTCCTTGAGAAATTCCAAGACCATTCTCCATGAAAAAGCTTAAGACAAAAGCTTGAAGTGCACTAGTGAGCTCCTTAGCCTTCTTCCTTGTCAATGGTCCACTAGTTATCTTCAATGGATCCTTGCCATCCTTGGTTGTGCCTTCTTTGATCGTATCAGCTCCCCCCTCCTTAGAAGGATTCGTCCTCGAATCAAAACCTACATTAGAAAAGGGAATTGAATCAATAACAATGAAATAATCAACACATAAGCACTTACCTTTCACATAAGCACCAATAGCATGGAATGCTTGTGTATGGAGCTTTAATCTTGTGAAAAACCTGAACCAATATCCAAACACAATGATAATTTTGATACCTCCAGGGTCAAAAACAAAGTTAGAAACAATTAGCACAAAAAATCTGAAACTTTGCACAATTTTCATCTTAACTCTAGGCATCACTTTCATTGCCTTTGCCATCTCAAAAACATTACTCTCACAACAAGTAAAAGTGTAGGAATAATTTACCTTAGGGATGCTGTATGCACTCAAAACAAATGGACCTAAACTCACACAAGTGTTATGGTTATGAGAAACACAAGTTATGCATGTCAAGACAATAGTTTGCATAGGCCATTCAAATAAACAAGAATTGAACACAATGTGGCCTAAACTAATAACAAAACTAGGATGCACAAATTTCACAAAAATCCTAAGCATTTTAAATGAAACAAGATTGGAGTAGATAGGATTAAGTGAAACCAATTCAGTAGCAAACTTATTTTTGCATGTATGCACCACAATGCATGAAATTTGTGAATGGGATGTGACACAAAACAAAGGACTCAACATACCTCCTTAAAAGGCTGAATTTAAAACCAGAATTTTCACTCAAAATAAAAACTTTCAAGTTTGGACATAAAGCAAAAAGATCAATGCTCAAAAGTTTGTGTAATGCATGTGTCAAGATAAAGAAATGCTTGCTGGAAATTAAAGATTGACACACAAAAATGGGCTGAACATGAATGGCAATCAAAGAAGTATGTAATGTATGTGTATGAGCTAATTTATGCATGAAAAATTCCAAAGAAGTAGATTTAACTTGAGGCAAAACAAAACAATGTGAAATGGATGCAAAACAAACAAATTCAAAAACAAAAGACTCCAAAATAGATTTTTCTTTAGAGAAACTCAAGCAATTCCAAAGAGGATTTGACAAAACCAAAGAATTAGAAGCTTTAAAACCATATTTTGTCAAAGTTTCATGCTTACTTCCTTCTCTTAATCTAGTTTCATGAAAACCATTTGTCAAAATAACATTGCAAGCAAACACACATTGTTTGAGATTTTCATGCAAAACTACATCAAATCTAGGTGTTAGGAAGAAATACATTACAGTGGTTGGACTTAGTCTCCAAGTATCTTCCTTTGGAACCATAAAATTTTCACCTTTGCACTCAATGACTTCGGTTGGAGTTGCATTAATTTCATCCCCTTGAAACATAGGATAAGAAACAATGTTAGGCAAACTTTTGCATATGAAATCACTTGGACTTACCTCAAATTGTTCCTTTTCAACCTCCTTCATTGGTTTGATGCATGGGACATGACTTGGAATATTGGGAACACCAACTTCTTGGATGGGCAGCAACTCACTTGATTCTTGTAGCTTCATCTCCACTTAAGTCCTGAAAAGAAGACAACACAACACTAGAAGAAGACTTTGTTATGTTAGATGAAAGTATGGCTTCTCTGTAGGTCTTTCTCTCTTCACTCGGCTTGGGTTCATTGCACTCTTGTCTTCTCTCAACTTCGCACTCAATTTCTTCTCTCGGGAACTCTCCACTCTTCTTCCCCTCATGTTCACTCTTCTCACTTAATCTCTCGGTTGTTCTCTCGGCTTTCCCCTCATCACTCTTGCCCTCAACTTTCCCCTCTTTTTCTTTTCTCTCAACCTCACTTTGAAGTTTTCTTTGATCCTCCAAGACTTGTTGTGGTGAAAGTGGTACAAGCATGATTGACTTTTCTTGTTGAGGCCGAGACAAGTCTCCTTTTGTGGCCTCCACTTTTGGCTTGGGTGCTTCTCTCACATCCTTGCTCCATGCTCCTCTCCATGTGGAAATTCCTCCTTGAGACATCTTGGATGCCTTGGACTCTCTTGATGATCCTCTCAGCCTCGGTGGCATACTAGTGCACTTCAAGCTCGGATGTTGACAGATTGGCGATGTTCTGGTGGAAAAATCATATCTTGAGCTAAACAGATCAGAATTGAGTGATTCTTGATTCATTGGAAAGACAACATCTGGAGCTACAAATCATATGAAGAACATGAAACCCAGTTTTCACGTTAAGGAGGTCCAATTTAGCTTCAAAGTCGCGATTTACGAGTTATCGCTGGTTCAGAAGCAGTTGCAGTATTTTGGGCATATCTTTGGCTTTAGATGTCCGTTTTGTGTGGTTCAGGTGTCATTTCAAAGATAAGAAAGAGATCTACAACTTTCATGCTTTGAATTTTGAGAAATCATGGCTGCATCAAGTTCGAATTTCAGCTTGAAGTTGAAGACACAAGCAGGAACCACCTGAGAAGACTATTTTGGGGTTTTTATGGCCAATCTTGTTTTGTAACGTATTTTATTTTATTTTCCTGTTTATTTACATTATTTAGGATGTTATTTAGGCCATGGAAGTGATTCAGGTCACTTAGGATAAATGGAATTCGCTGCACACCTTAAACATGTGTTAAAAGGGTGTAGGAATCCTAGTTTGACTAGGTTTTCTTGAGTCCTTTGTAACTAGGTTTCCTAGGTGACTTGGGCTGCGAATTTTGCCCAGATTTTTACCCTAGTTTAGGCCTATATAAAGGCACATATTCTGGTTGTAAAAACACAGATTATTGACATGAAATAATATTGCTACTTTGGAGAGATTTTCTCTTTGGTTCTTTGTGGACTACCTTGGTGCACAAGTGTGCTTGTGTTCTTGGTGTTCTTATACTTCTCGTTTCTAGTCACAGGTTGATTAGGGGTGGGGGTCTTCAAATCTAGTCTCTTTGATGTCTTGTGGAGCTTGAAAAACATCTTGGGCACATTTCATGGTCTTTATACCATCGGGGTTCGCATCAGTTGGTATCAGAGCCACAAGTTCCATTGAAGGACATATCTTTGTGTTCTTGTTTATCTTCGGTTTTCTTTCAATTTTTTTTCCAGTAATTTCATGTCTTAATCCTCTGTTTTAATCCTTTTTCTTCTTGTTTCAGGTCTGTCCTTTTTATTCCATCCTTGTTCAAGTCCAAAAATCACAAAAACAACAAAAAGAAGTCAATCCGTGTTGTCTAGTGTTCTCGGTTTCAAATTGTTTGTTCTTGTTTATTTCTTATCTTTCTGTTTCGTGTCCAGCCCTATTAATCTCTCTTGTTTTCATTGTTTCCAGCATCCTAGAGTCAAGAAAACACCAAAAAAAGAAGGATCCAAGTTCAGGAAGTTTCGGTATCAAAAAGTTGTTTCAAAATTGTGCAAGTTTCAATAGTTTCTTGTTTTGGCCGAATAGAAAACTGACTTTTTGTCTTTGGCAGCAAGGAACTTCAAGGAGAAAGTTGTTTTAGCATCAAAACAGCAAGCAAAAAAAAAAAAAAAAAGGAAAAGAAAAGAAAAGAAAAAAGAAAAGAAAAGAAAAGAAAAGAGCTTGCAAAAAGAAGTTTTTCACAAAGTGTTGAAAGTTTTTGTGCCCCAAAACCTATCCCATTGTTTTTGAGCCAAAAAGCTTTCTTTGTGGTTCTTGTGATCATCAATTGCAAGGGCTTCCTAGAGTCTTTTAAAGCTTGTTTAGCCCACCTCTTTTGGAGTCAAAATAGTTCTTCAAAAATTCAAGTTTTCTTGTGTGCTTTGAGGATAGTTTTCTTAGAACTTTTGAGAACTCTTTGAATAGCAATATCTCACTAACAAATTGAGTGTTTTGAGTGTTCATCTTTTGAGTGAAACACGTGAGGTGAGTGTTTGTGAGGATCTTTGTTATTTTCAGGAGTATGGAGGGCCAGGAGGATAGGAGGATGGAAGTGAGACACAATGAGGAGCCAACCATGAGAGAGCTTCAAGAAACTCTCAATAGACTTGTGGGGAGGATTGAGGACATTGACTTGAGGTTGCCAAGGAGACCAAATCCCATCTTGCAACCAAGGAGAGGTCCAAGGAGAGAAGAACCCGAGGAGGAAGAAAGAGTTTGGCATGACCATGGGCTTCCAAGGAGGGGGGAGCCAAGAGAGGACAACAATCTAAACTCCATCAAGCTTACCATTCCATCTTTCCAAGGGAGGAGTGATCCCGATGCATATTGGGAGTGGGAGCAAAAGATTGAGATGGTGTTTGATTGCCATCATTACTCCGAGGAAAAGAAGGTTAAATTGGCTACCATAAAGTTCACTAATTATGCTCTTGTATGGTGGAATCAGGATGTTATTTCTAGGAGAAGGAATGAGGAGGAGCCCATACACACATGGAGAGCCCTTAAAGCCTTAATGAGGAGGAGATTTGTTCCTAGCTACTACACTAAAGATCAACGCCTCAAGCTTCAAAAGCTAGTGCAAGGCCAAAGGAGTGTGGAGGACTACCACAAAGACTTGGAGATGACCTTGACCCGAGCCAACATCATGGAGGATGAGGAGACCACCATTGCTAGATTCATTAATGGTCTCAATCCTGAGATTGCCAACAAAGTGGAAATGGTGCCTTATTTCAATATGGAGGACTTGCTTCATTATGCCACCGTGGCTGAGAGGATCATCAAGAGAGCAAAGGCATCCAAGATGTGTCAAGGAGGAATTTCCACATGGAGAGGAGCATGGAGCAAGGATGTGAGAGAAGTACCCAAGCCAAAAGTGGAGGCCACAAAAGGAGACTTGTCTCAGCCTCAACAAGAAAAGTCAATCATGCTTGTACCACTTTCACCACAACAAGTCTTGGAGGATCAAAGAAAACTTCAAAGTGAGGTTGAGAGAAAAGAAAAAGAGGGGAAAGTTGAGGGCAAGAGTGATGAGGGGAAAGCCGAGAGAACAACCGAGAGTTTAAGTGAGAAGAGTGAACATGAGGGGAAGAAGAGTGGAGAGTTCCCGAGAGAAGAAATTGAGTGGGAAGTTGAGAGAAGACAAGAGTGCAATGAACCCAAGCTGAGTGAAGAGAGAAAGACCTACAGAGAAGCCATGCTTTCATCTAACATAACAAAGTCTTTTTCTAGTGTTGTGTTGTCTTCTTTTCAGGAATTAAGTGAAGATGAACTTCAAGAATCAAGTGAGTTGCTGCCCATTAAAGAAGTTGGTGTTCCTAATATTCTAAGCCATGTCCCATGCATCAAACCAACAAAGGAGGTTGAAAAGGAACAATTTGAGGTAAGTCCAAGTGATTTCATATGCAAAAGTTTGCCTAACATTGTTTCTTATCCTATGGTTCAAGGGGATGAAATTGTTGCAACTCCACCCAAAGTGATTGAGTGCAAAGGTGAAAATTTTGTGGTTCCAAAGGAAGATACTTGGAGACTAAGTCCAACCACTGTAATGTATTTCTTCCTTACACCTAGATTTGATGTGATTTTGCATGAAAATCTCAAACAATGTGTGTTTGCTTGCAATGTTATTTTGACAAATGGTTTTCATGAAACTAGATTAAGAGAAGGAAGTAAGCATGAAACTTTGACAAAATATGGTTTTAAAGCTTCTAATTCTTTGGTTTTGTCAAATCATCTTTTGAATTCCATGAGTTTCTCTAAAGAAAAATCTGTTTTGGAGTCTTTTGTTTTTGAATTTGTTTGTTTTGCATCCATCTCACATTATTTTGTTTTGCCTCAAGTTAAATCTACTTCTTTGGAATTTTTCATGCATAAATTTGTTCATACACATGCATTACATACTTCTTTGATTCACATTCATGTTCAGCCCATTTTTGTGTGTCAATCTTTAATTTCCAGCAAGCATTTTTTTGTCATGACACATGCATTACACAAACTTTTGAGCCTTGATATTTTTTCTTTATGTCCAAACCTGAAAGTTTTTATTTTGAGTGAAAATTCTGGTTTTAAATTCAGCCTTTTATGGAGGTTTGTTGAATCCTTTGTTTTGTGTCACATCCCATTCATAAATCTCATGCATTGTGGTGCATATACATATAAAAATAAGTTTGTTCTTGTTTCATTTAAAATGCTTAGGATTTTTGTGGAATTCGTGCATCCTTGTTTTGTTATTAGTTTAGGCCACATTGTGTTCAATTCTTGTTTGTTTGAATGGCCCATGCAAACTATTGTCTTGACATGCATAACTTGTGCTTTTCATAACCATAACACTTGTGTGAGTTTAGGTCCATTTGTTTTGAGTACATACAGCATCCCTAAAGTAAATTATTCCTACACTTTTACTTGTTGTGAGAATAATGTTTTTGAGATGGCAAAGGCAATGAAAGTGATGCCTAGAGTTAAGATGAAAATTGTGCTAACTTTCAAATTTTTTGTACTAATTGCTTCTAACTTTGTTTTTGACCCTGGAGGCATCAAAATTATCATTGCATTTGGATATTGGTTCACATTTTTCACAAGATTAAAGCTCCATACACAAGCATTCCATGCTATTGGTGCTTATGAGAAAGGTAAGTGGTTATGTGTTGATTATTTCATTGTTATTGATTCAATTCCCTTTTCTAATGCAGGTTTTGATTCGAGGACGAATCCTTCTAAGGAGGGGGGAGCTGATATGATCAAAGAAGGCACAACCAAGGATGGCAAGGATCCATTGAAGAAAACTAGTGGACCATTGACAAGGAAGAAGGCTAAGGAGCTCACTAGTGCACTTCAAGCTCGGATGTTGACAGATTGGCGATGTTCTGGTAGAAAAATCATATCTTGAGCTAAACAGATCAGAATTGAGTAATTCTTGATTCATTGGAAAGCTAACATCTGGAGATACAAATAATATGCAGACCATAAAACCCAGTTTTCACGTTAAGGAGGTCCAATATAGCTTCAAAGTCACGATTTGCGAGTCATCGCTGGTTCAGAAGCAGTTGCAGTATTTTGGGCATATCTTTGGCTTTAGACGTCCGTTTTGTGTGGTTTAGGTGTCATTTCAAAGCTAAGAAAGAGATATACAACTTTCATTCTTTCTAGTTTGAGAAATCATGGCTGCATCAAGTTCGAATTTCATCTTGAAGTTGAAGACACAAGCCAGAACCACCCAAGAAGACTATTTTGGGGTTTTTATGGCCAATCTTGTTTTGTAACGTATTTTATTTTATTTTCCTGTTTATTTAAATTATTTAGGATGTTATTTAGGCCATGGAAGTGATTCAGGTCACTTAGGATAAATGGAATTCGCTGCACACCTTAAACATGTGTTAAAAGGGTGTAGGAATCCTAGTTTGACTAGGTTTTCTTGAGTCCTTTGTAACTAGGTTTCCTAGGTGACTTGGGCTGCGAATTTTGCTGAGTCTTTTACCCTAGTTTAGGCCTATAAATAGGCACATATTCTAGCTGTAAAAGAATAGCCATGACATGAAATAATATTGCTACTTTGGAGAGAATTTCTCTTTGGTTCTTTGTGGACTACCTTGGTGCACAAGTGTGCTTGTGTTCTTGGTGTTCTTATACTTCTCGTTTCTAGTCACAGGTTGATTAGGGGTGGGGTCTTCAAATTAAGTCTCTTTGATGTCTTGTGGATCTTGAAAAATATCTTGGGCGCGTGTCATGGTCTTTATACCATCGGGGTTCGCATCAGAGTGGGAACATTCACAACTAGTTTGGAATGAATGGAAATACTCACAACTTGTTTGGAATGAAATGGAAATATTCACAACTTGTTTGGAATGAAGTGGAAACATTCATAACTAGTTTGGAATGAAATGGAAACATTCACAACTAGTGTGGAACGAATGGAAGCATTTTCAACTAGTTTGGAATAAAATGGAAATTTAAACAACTGTTTTGGAATGAAATGGAAACATTCACAACTAGTTTGGAATGAAATGGAAATTTTCACAACTAGTTTGGAATGAAATGGAAACATTCACAACTAGTTTGGAATGAAATAAAAACATTCACAACTAGTTTGGAATGAAATGCGAACATACACAAGTAGTTTGGAATGAAATGGAAACACTCGCAATTTGTTTGGAAAGAATCGAAACATTCACAACTTGTTTGCAATGAAATGAAAATTTTCACAACTAGTTTGTGAAGATTTCAGGATCTCATGATAACATATCTTTATGTTATCTACTCATGTACATGCCACATGCATTTTGATCATTTGAGTTCAACCCGAGTACAAGCATGCATCATCTAATTTGTTTAACATATTTTGTGCATTTGATATAGCATGTTAGTTTTACATACATATTGTGGCAAACAAATCCTAGCATGCTACTAAGAACATTCATGTAAATAATGAATGAAACCTAGCATGATACTAAACCAAGAAAGAATGTGTACCTTCCTTCTTGGTTATGTGTGGAGAAAAGAGGAAGAACTTGATATTGGAGGAGCACCTTGAGGCTTGAATTGAGATGAACAATCTCAATGTAAATCCACCCACAATGCTCTAAAAAGTGTCTAATATTTCGGCCTCTAAAAGAAAGAAGGAGGAACTTTTTCTCTCAAGAAAAATGGTGCAAATTGAGTGTAAAATTCGTGCTCTAAATGGCCAGCCACTAAAGGCTATTTATAGATGACCAAAAGGCACACCTTTACACCAAGAAAGGTGTCCTTTAAGCCAAAGAACACTTCCTTTGGCGAAGGGTCATCTATGGTGGCGAAAATACATGTCTCTTTGGCCAAGGAACACTTCCTTTGGCCTAAGAGACATGTCCCTTTGGTCAAGAGACATCTCTTGGTGCTATAATCAACCCATGGCCGAATATACATGTCTCTTGATGTCAAAGGACATCATTCTTGGTGCAATAACCACCCCAACCACCTCATGGCCGAATATACATGTCTCTTGATGTCAAAGGACATCATTCTTGGTGCAATAACCACCCCAACCAACCCATGGCCGAATATACATGTCTCTTGATGTCAAAGGACATCATTCTTGGTGCAATAACCACCCCAACCACCTCATGGCCGAATATACATGTCTCTTTATGTCAAAGGACATCATTCTTGGTGCAATAACCACCCCATGGCCAAATATACATGTCTATTTACTCAAGGAACACTTCCTTTGGATGAAAGGACATGTTCTTTTAGCCAATAGTCATCTCTTTTGATGAAGAGACATACCTTTACACAAAAGATGTGTCTCTTGGTGGTTTTGAGCTAAAAGCAAGGTGAGCTGGCACAAAGCTAGCTCACTATACTACTTATGCACCATTGAGCTCCTTTGAGCTCCAACCAAGCACCATGAACTGAGGTCCAGCTCCTAGAGCTGACCTAGAGCTGGAGTTAGCTGCTCTCAGCTGAAGTGAACTGAAGTCCAGCTACATTCAGCTACCAAAAGCTGAAGTGAGCTGACTTGAGCTGACTTGAGCTAACTTGAGCTGAAGTCCAGCTACTTTGAGCTACTTATAGCTGAAGTGAGCTGACTTGAGCTGAAGTCCAGCTACATTCAGCTACTAGAAGCTGAAGTGAGCTGACTTGAGCTGACTTGAGCTGACTTGAGCTAACTTTAGCTGAAGTCTAGCTACTTTGAGCTACTTATAGCTGAAGTGAGCTGACTTGAGCTAAAGGGAGCTACTTCTAGCTGCCTTAGATAGCTATTCAAGCTAGAGTTAGCTCAATGAGCTCAAATCCTATCTTAAAAGGATCTTGGTGCGCCAAGAATTCCAACAAACTCCCACTCGCACTAAGATGCTTTTAAACTTCCAGCTCCCACTCAAAACAAACTCCTTAATCCTTATAGCCGAAATAATCCAGACACTTCTACATATATAGAGTTGTGGGTGCGACCTCAGGCACACACACTAAGTCTCTTCTATTGAGGTTGTTAGACTCTCAATAGAAGATTGTCCTCTCCTCATAGTTTGAACTTCTTCAAACTTTCTTTGAACACATCAAATTCAAGTGTGTTGCTTAAACACATCAAGCTTGCTTGAACACATCAAGTTATGCCTTTCAGACCCCAGACATATGATACACTTCTTAATCACAATCAGTCTCTTTCTTAGAATTTCAACTCCTTGAAATCCATGATTGTATTAAGCATTGAGTACTCATTTCAATCACTTGTCATTCAATCTAGCATACTACTCACAGTAATATGTGGGCCCAAGATTGAATTTAGTGAACGTGTATCATCTTAATGTCTTTCCTTTTAGCTTCAACTACTTAGGTCAATGAGTTAACATGATTACCCAAAAGGAGGATACTCCAGTCTCATTTCTCTAAGACCTTCGACAACCAATCAAAGTAATCATAATTAACTCAACTTCCTAATAGCAAGCCATAGTCACTAAGAGTCTGATTCGAAGAATCTCACACTAAGCAAGAATAGAGACAACTTGCTTAAATTCTTCTCTGGTCGTATTTCATGGTCATGGAACACTTGGAAACACATCCATTAAAGTTCCATAATACACTTCTAAGGTGTTTTACTCATGTCACTCCCACTTGGAGTGATCTCCATTCCAATTGAGGAGTGTGTCATTTCTCCCTCTTAAAACACCATGAAGTGTACTCCTCTTAACACATAAAAGGAGGACATGTCAATAACCATGAAATTTCTCCATGTAAGCCTTAGCTTACATCTAACATAGGCTAGGATGTATGAATGGTCATACAAACTGAATGCACCAAAGCATTGAATCTTGATTACTCATAATCAAGGCGACCATAAAAGCTAAAGTGTCATGTGTTGGAGCATGACTCCCACTTAAATGTATCATTCACTTAAGTTTCATTTAAGTCTTTAGCCAGTCTCATCCTTAATCTTACACAAAGATCAAGGGCGGATGACTTGTGTGAGAAAGTCATCCTCTGCCTATGTTTGACATGTTCATTTGTTCGTTGTGATTCATAAAATTGAACTGAGTATTTCATAAAATAATCTGTATTATTTCAAAGAAATACATAACATGTGTGACACCAAAGAGGTGAAGTACATCCAACATTTACATTCTTCTAAGACCCATTGCTCTAACATGTCGAGCAAATACAAGTGGTGGCAATGGCTTAGTGAGAGGATCTGCCACCATCAGGTCTGTAGAAATGTACTCAATCCTAACTTCACCCTCTTCAATTGCATCCCGCACAAAGTTATATTTCATGCTAATGTGCTTGGTCTTTCCATGGTATTTGGGGTCCTTGGTATAAGCCATGGCTGCCATACTATCACTGTAGATAGTAATAGGTTTCTCAATAGAAACCCTGGACTCCAAATTCTTAAGGAAATAACCTAGCCAAAGGGCTTCTTGTACAGCTGAGGCACATGAAACAAATTCAGCCTCCATTGTGGACAATGCTGTACAAGTTTGCTTCTTACTACACCAAGTAGTAGCCCCACCATTTAGCATGAAAAGATAACCAGATGTAGACTTGCTGGAGTCTCTATCTCCTCCCCAATCAGCATCAGAATAGCCACGTAAACCAAGGTCTTTACCTTGGTAACAAAGCCAATAATCCTTAGTACCCTTGAGGTACCTTAGGATCCTCTTGACACTCTTCCAATGCTCCAGACCAGGGTTGGAAGAATATCTTGCTAGAAGTCCAACCGCTTGGCTGATGTCTGGCCTTGTACATAACATGGCGTACATCAAGCTACCAATGGCACTTAGGTAGGGGACCTGAGCCATCTCTTCCTTCTCCTTTGGAGTCTTAGGACACAAGTCCTCTCCAATCTTGCAACCATATGCAAGAGGTGTACTCATGGGCTTTGCATTTGTTAAGTTGAACCTTGCAAGAATCTTATCAATATAAGGCTCTTGAGAAAGGGCCAATAGCCTTGCCTTTCTATCCCTCAGGATCTTAACCCCTAGGATAAAGGCAGCCTCTCCCATGTCCTTCATGTCAAAGGTGGAAGACAACCATCCCTTGATGGTACTTAACAATGCAAGCCCATTACTTGCAATCAGTATATCATCTACATATAGAGTCAATACTGCAAAACTAGACCCAGAAGAGTACAAGTATACACAATGGTCTTCATGCATCATCACAAAGCCATAGCTTGTGATTGCATGGTGAAACTTCAAGTACCACTGTCTTGAAGCTTGCTTAAGACCATAGATAGACTTCTTTAGTCTACATACCTTGTCCTCTTGACCCTTTTGGACAAACCCCTCAGGTTGTCTCATATATATCTCCTCACTCAAATCACCATTGAGAAAGGCGGTCTTTACATCCATCTGATGTAACTCTAGGTCTAGATTTGCCACGATGGCAAGTAATATCCTGATGGAAGTGAATTTTACAACAGGAGAGAAGGTGTCTTTGAAATCAACACCCTCCTTCTGTGTAAAACCCTTGGCCACCAAACGGGCCTTGTATCTTTCGATACTTCCATCAGAGTTCACCTTGATCTTGAGAACCCACTTGTTCCCAATTGCCTTACGGCCTGGAGGAAGATCACTTAGCTCCCAAACCCCATTGAGATGCATTGAATGCAACTCATCCTTCATTGCATTTAGCCACTCTTCCCTCTGTGCACCCTCAAGAGCCTCCTTAATGTTACTTGGCTCATCTATCTCAGATGCAACCAAATTTGCCTCACTATCCAAGATCCACCATTCTTTAGGTGGTCCAAATTTCCTCATTGATCTTCTCAATGTAGGCTGAGATGGAGGCAACTCATGCTCCATCTCTTGAGGCTCAACATTTTGCTCTTGAGTATCCTCAACTCCCTCTTGAACAAAACCTTCCTCTTGGAGGTCTTGCTCATGTTGGTCCACAACAACAGGCATTTCTGGAGCCATTGCTCCATGTGGTTGAGGTACTCCCTCTAGAGTAGGTGCATGTGTCCCAGGTGTCCTTATGACACTTGGTTGATCCTCATCTAGGATCTGGCTTAATGAGGTTAAGTCACCACGCTCACCAACTTTGGGGAACTCATCCTCCACAAAGTTAGCATTCCTTGCATCAAAGATGTTCCCAGTTTTGTGACTTATATCCAAGAACACATAACCCCTAGATTGTTCAGCATAACCAAGGAAGGCACACCTCCTCCCTCTTGGACCCAACTTTCCCAAAGGGTGGTCCGTTATGTGAACATAAGCTAAACAACCCCAAGGGCGTAAATAGCTTAGGTTAGGAGTTTTCTTCTTCCATAACTCATATGGAGAAGAGTTCACATTCTTGGTGGGTACTCTATTAAGGACATGAACTGCACACAGCAGTGCATCACTCCAATAAGTGATGTCTAAGTTGGCCTTTGCCATCATGGAACGTACCATGTCCATAAGAGTTCTATTCTTCCTCTCAGACACTCCATTCTGTTGGGGTGTCCAAGGAAGAGTGAACTCCCTTTCAATACCCTTCAAGTCACAAAATGCCTTGAATGCATTTGATGTATACTCTCCACCCCTATCTGTCCTCAAGGACTTAACCTTCTTACCTACTTGGTTCTCAACCAAGTGTACATACTTCTCAAAGCATGCCAAGGCCTCTGCCTTGTTTCTTAGTAGGTAGATGTGGGTGAATCGAGTATAATCATCAGTGAATGTGATGAAGTACTTGAATCCATTTCTAGATTCAACCCTCATTGGCCCACATAGGTCAGAGTGAACTAAACTTAGTGCCTCACCTCTCCTAGTTGCTTTGCCAAAAGGCTTTCTTGTGGCTTTGCCCTCTAGGCATGATTGGCAACTTGGAAGGACAACCTTGGTCAAGGAACCTAGCAAGCCACTCTTGGCTAGCTTGTCCATTCTATCTTGACCAATATGACCCAACCTCTCATGCCATCTCATTTCATTTGTGACCTCTGTCACATAGCAACTAGGACTTGCAACAGAATGGTTAGTTGGCTTCAACTCATAAAGCCCATTATTAACTGAGCAAGTGCATACTATCTTATTATCTTTAATAATAGACACATTATTATTAAAGAAATTAAAGCAATAATTGTACTTCAACATACAACTTATAGAAATCAAATTTCTACAAATGTTTGGTACATACAATACATCTATTAGATACAAATATCCAATATCTATAGGAATTCTACATGTTCCTATGCCTTCTACTTCCAGCCTGGCATCATTTCCCACTGAAACGTGCTTAGCTCCTTTTGAGAGCTTCCTGTAGGCCACAAACCAGGACCTGTCCCGGGCTATGTGGTCTGTTGCTCCCGAGTCTACAATCCACAAAGAATTGCACTCAGTTAGTAATGTACATGACACAACATGTACAATGGAAGTAGAAGGGTATGTATGTACCTTGGGTGGACCCTTGCAATCTTTTGCAAAGTGTCCTTTATACCCACAGTTGAAGCACTTCAGCTTGCTTATGTCCCGCTTCTTCTTGAACTTTTTCTTGGAAGCAGGACCTTTTCCCTTGCCCTTCCCTGGCCCTCCTTTGCCACCATTCTTCTTCCATCCCTTCTGGATAGAGGATGAGGCAACATATGCCTTAGAATGGTCCTTAAGGGCCATCACCTCAGCCTCAAGCAGGAGGTGACGAGCAATGTCATCAAATGACATTATTTGAGGGTTATGGCGTAAGTTGACCTTCATCAACTGCCATTCCTCATCGGGCAGGGAACGGATTATTGCTTGCACTTGTTGCTCATCAGTGAGCACATGCCCTGCTGTCTTGAGTTGGTGGATCATGCGTGACATCTCACGCAAGTGAGCACTCATAGAGTGATCAGCACGCTTCACATAATTCTCAAACCTGAGAATCATTGAGCGTTGTTTCTCTACAGAAACATCTCCATACTTGGCCTTGACTGAGTCCCATATGGCCTTAGCCCCCTCAAGCATGGAGAATTCCACCATAATCTCATCCACCATAGTGGAGAGGAGAGTGACTCTACACATAGAGTTCTTCTTTAGGAATGCCTCATAGGCAGTCCTATCCTATCCCTCAGCAGGAGGCATGATCTCTTGAGTGAGCACATCAAGAGTATCTTGCTCAGTTAAAATGAATTTGACCTTCTGTTGCCAAATTGAATAGTTTTCACCATCCAATTTGAGGTCACGGTTTAATTCAGCAACTATATTCTTACAAGCCATCTACATTGATGCAATTCACATGTTTTAGTTCAATTTACACAACAAGACTCAACAAAGCAACATGTGTATGAAACAACTTCTAACATGCTCATATATGGCAAAAGAGATGCATATAGCATTCAATTAGAAATACACAAACATGCCTTCATTGCTTCATACACATATCCTTCATTAGCCTTATCACAATCATACACATATTTATGATCCTAAATCATGCTCACTACATGCAACATATACATATTCATGACCTAGGCTCTGATACCAATTGAAGATTTCAGGATCTTATGATAACATACTTTTATGTTTTCTACTCATGTATATGCCACATGCATATTTGTTCATTTGAATTCAACATGGATATAAGCATGCATCATTCTAATTTGTGTACCATATTTTGTGCATTTGATATAGCATGTTAGTTTTACATACATATTGTGGTAAACAAATCCTAGCATGCTACTAAGAACATTCATGTAAATAATGAATGAATCCTAGCATGCTACTAAATCAAGAAAGAATGTGTAGCTTCCTTCTTGGTTATGTGTGAAAAAAAGAGGAAGAACTTGATCTTGGAGGAGCACCTTGAGGCTTGAATTGAGATGAACAATCTCAATGTAAATCCTATCTTAAAAGGATCTTGGTGCGCCAAAAATTCCAACAAACTCCCACTCGCACTAAGAAGCTTTTAAACTTCCAATGGAAACATTCACAAGTCATTTTTAATGAAATGGAAACATTCACAACTTGTTTGGAACGAAATGGAAACCATCACACCAAACTTGTTTGCAATGAAATGGAAACATTCACTTCTTGTTTGGAAGGGAATGAACATTCATAATACTTGTTTGGAATGAAATGGAAACACAATAACAACTTGTTTGGAATGAAATGGAAACAAAAACAACACTTCCTTTGGAAATGAAATGGAAACATTCACAACTTTTTTGGAATGAAATGGAAAGCTTCACAACTTGGTGGGAATGACATTGAAACATTCACAACTTGTTTGGAATGAAATGGAAACCTTCACAACTTGTTTGGAGTGAAATGGAATCATTCACAACTTGTTTGTACGAATGAAATGTCTAACATTCACAACACTTGTTTTGGAATGAAATGGAAACATTCACAACTTTTGGAATGAATGAAATGACATACCTTTTTGGAAAAGATGTGTCTTTGGTGCATTTTTGAATGAAATGGAAACAAAGCTTCACAAAGCTGTTTGGAATGAAAGCATGGAAACATTCACAACTTGTTTGGAATGAAATGGAAACATTCACAACTTGTTTGGAATGAAATGGAAACATTCACAACTTGTTTGGAATGAAATGGAAACATTCACAACTTGTTTGGAATGAAATGGAAACATTCACAACTTGTTTGGAATGAAATGGAAACATTCACAACTTGTTTGGAATGAAATGGAAACATTCACAACTTGTTTGGAATGAAATGGAAACATTCACAACTTGTTTGGAATGAAATGGAAACATTCACAACTTGTTTGCAATGAAATGGAAAAATTCACAACTTGTTTGGAATGAAATGGAAACATTCACAACTTGTTTGGAATTAAGTGGAAACATTCACAACCTATTTGGAATGAAATGGAAACATTCACAACTTGTTTGGAGTGAAATGGAAACATTCACAACCTGTTTGGAATAAAATGGAAAGCTTAACAACTTGTTTGGAATGAACTGAAAGCATTCACAACTTGTTTGGAACGAAATGGAGGCATTCATAAGTTGTTTTGGAATGAAATGGAAATATTCACAACTTATTTGTAATGAAATAGAAAGCTTCACAACTTGTTTGGAATGAAATGGAAACATTCACTACTTGTTGGAATGAAATGGAAACATTCACAACTTGTTGGGAATGAAATGGATGAAGATTTCAGGATCTTATGATAACATACTTTTATGTTATCTTTCTTCTCATATATGCCACATGCATATTTGTTCTTTTGAATTCAACATGGATATAGACATGCATAACATGTTATATAATATATCAAGACTGATATGATCAAAGAAGGCATAACTAAGGATGACAATGATCCATTGAAGATAACTAGTGGACCATTGACAAGGAAGAAGGCTAAGGAGCTCACTAGTGCACTTCAAGCTTGGATGTTGACAGATTGGCGATGTTCTGGTAGAAAATTCATATCTTGAGCTAAATAGATCAGAATTGAGTGATTCTTGATTCATTGGAAATCTAACATCTGGAGCTACAAATCATATGAAGACCATGAAACCCAGTTTGCACGTTAAGGAGGTCCAATTTAGCTTCAAAGTCGCGATTTGCGAGTTATCGCTGGTTCAGAAGCAGTTGCAGTATTTTGGGCATATATTTGGCTTTAGATGTCCGTTTTGTGTGGTTCAGGTGTCATTTCAAATCTAAGAAAGAGATCTACAACTTTCATGCTTTGAATTTTGAGAAATCATGGCTG
Source organism: Aquilaria sinensis (assembly GCA_005392925.1). Lineage (NCBI taxonomy): Eukaryota > Viridiplantae > Streptophyta > Magnoliopsida > Malvales > Thymelaeaceae > Aquilaria > Aquilaria sinensis. The sequence goes on along the minus strand of SMDT01002228.1, from coordinate 28,330 downwards.
CATCAAGTTCGAATTTCAGCTTGAAGTTGAAGACACAAGCAGGAACCACCTGAGAAGACTATTTTGGGGTTTTTATGGCCAATCTTGTTTTGTAACGTATTTTATTTTATTTTCCTGTTTATTTACATTATTTAGGATGTTATTTAGGCCATGGAAGTGATTCAGGTCACTTAGGATAAATGGAATTCGCTGCACACCTTAAACATGTGTTAAAAGGGTGTAGGAATCCTAGTTTGACTAGGTTTTCTTGAGTCCTTTGTAACTAGGTTTCCTAGGTGACTTGGGCTGCGAATTTTGCCCAGTCTTTTACCCTAGTTTAGGCCTATAAATAGGCACATATTCTGGTTGTAAAAAAACAGCCTTGACATGAAATAATATTGCTACTTTGGAGAGATTTTCTCTTTGGTTCTTTGTGGACTACCTTGGTGCACAAGTGTGCTTGTGTTCTTGGTGTTCTTATACTTCTCGTTTCTAGTCACAGGTTGATTAGGGGTGGGGGTCTTCAAATCTAGTCTCTTTGATGTCTTGTGGAGCTTGAAAAACATCTTGGGCACATTTCATGGTCTTTATACCATCGGGGTTCGCATCAGTTGGTATCAGAGCCACAAGTTCCATTGAAGGACATATCTTTGTGTTCTTGTTTATCTTCGGTTTTCTTTCAATTTTTTTTCCAGTAATTTCATGTCTTAATCCTCTATTTTAATCCTTTTTCTTCTTGTTTCAGGTCTGTCCTTTTTATTCCATCCTTGTTCAAGTCCAAAAATCACAAAAACAACAAAAAGAAGTCAATCCGTGTTGTCTAGTGTTCTCGGTTTCAATTCGTTTGTTCTTGTTTATTTCTTATCTTTCTGTTTCGTGTCCAGCCCTATTAATCTCTCTTGTTTTCATTGTTTCCAGCATCCTAGAGTCAAGAAAACACCAAAAAAAGAAGGATCCAAATTCAGGAAGTTTCGGTACAACAAAAGTTGTTTCAAATTGTGCAAGTTTCAATAGTTTCTTGTTTTGGCCGAATAGAAAACTGACTTTTTGTCTTTGGCAGCAAGGAATTTCAAGGAGAACGTTTGTTTAGCATCAAAACAGCAAGCAAAAAAAAAAAAAAAAAAAAAAGAAAAAAAAGGGAAGAAAAAGAAAAGAAAAGAAAAAGAAAAGAGCTTGCAAAAAGAAGTTTTTCACAAAGTGTTGAAAGTTTTTGTGCCCCAAAACCTATCCCATTGTTTTTCCAGCCAAAAAGCTTTCTTTGTGGTTCTTGTGATCATCAATTGCAAGGGCTTCCTAGAGTCTTTTAAAGCTTGTTTAGCCCACCTCTTTTGGAGTCAAAATAGTTCTTCAAAAATTCAAGTTTTCTTGTGTGCTTTGAGGATAGTTTTCTTAGAACTTTTGAGAACTCTTTGAATAGCAATATCTCACTAACAAATTGAGTGTTTTGAGTGTTCATCTTTTGAGTGAAACACGTGAGGTGAGTGTTTGTGAGGATCTTTGTTATTTTCAGGAGTATGGAGGGCCAGGAGGATAGGAGGATGGAAGTGAGACACAATGAGGAGCCAACCATGAGAGAATTTCAAGAAACTCTCAATAGACTTGTGGGGAGGATTGAGGACATTGATTTGAGGTTGCCAAGGAGACCAAATCCCATCTTGCAACCAAGGAGAGGTCCAAGGAGAGAAGAACCCGAGGAGGAAGAAAGAGTTTGGCATGACCATGGGTTTCCAAGGAGGTGTGAGCCAAGAGAGGACAACAATCTTAACTCCATCAAGCTTACCATTCCATCTTTCCAAGGGAGGAGTGATCCCGATGCATATTGGGAGTGGGAGCAAAAGATTGAGATGGTGTTTGATTGCCATCATTACTCCGAGGAAAAGAAGGTTAAATTGGCTACCATAAAGTTCACTAATTATGCTCTTGTATGGTGGAATCAGGATGTTACTTCTAGGAGAAGGAATGAGGAGGAGCCCATACACACATGGAGAGCCCTTAAAGCCTTAATGAGGAGGAGATTTGTGCCCAGCTCTTACTATAGAGATCAACGCCTAAAGCTTCAAAAGCTAGTGCAAGGCCAAAGGAGTGTGGAGGACTACCATAAAGACTTGGAGATAACCTTGACTCGAGCCAACATCATTGAGGATGAGGAGACCACCATTGCTAGATTCATTAATGGTCTCAATCCAGAGATTGCCAACAAAGTGGAAATGGCACCTTATTTCAACATGGAGGATTTGCTTCATTATGCCACCAAGGCGGAGAGGATCATCAAAAGGTCCAAGGCATCCAAGATGTGTCAAGGAGGAATTTCCACATGGAGAGGAGCATGGAGCAAGGATGTGAGAGAAGTACCCAAGCCAAAAGTGGAGGCCACAAAAGGAGACTTGTCTCGGCCTCAACAAGAAAAGTCAATCATGCTTGTACCACTTTCACCACAACAAGTCTTGGAGGATCAAAGAAAATTTCAAAGTGAGGTTGAGAGAAAAGAAAATGAGGGGAAAGTTGAGGGCAAGAGTGATGAGGGGAAAGCCGAGAGAACAACCGAGAGATTAAGTGAGAAGAGTGAACATGAGGGGAAGAAGAGTGGAGAGTTCCCGAGAGAAGAAATTGAGTGCGAAGTTGAGAGAAGACAAGAGTGCAATGAACCTAAGCCGAGTGAAGAGAGAAAGACCTACAGAGAAGCCATACTTTCATCTAACATAACAAAGTCTTTTTCTAGTGTTGTGTTGTCTTCTTTTCAGGACTTAAGTGGAGATGAGCTACAAGAATCAAGTGAGTTGCTGCCCATCGAAGAAGTTGGTGTTCCCAATATTCCAAGTCATGTCCCATGCATCAAACCAACAAAGGAGGTTGAGAAGGAACAATTTGAGGTAAGTCCAAGTGATTTCATATGCAAAAGTTTGCCTAACATTGTTTCTTATCCTATGTTTCAAGGGGATGAAATTAATGCAACTCCAACCAAAGCCATTGAGTGCAAAGGTGAAAATTTTGTGGTTCCAAAGGAAGATACTTGGAGACTAAGTCCAACCACTGTAATGTATTTCTTCCTAACACCTAGATTTGATGTAGTTTTGCATGAAAATCTCAAACAATGTGTGTTTGCTTGCAATGTTATTTTGACAAATGGTTTTCATGAAACTAGATTAAGAGAAGGAAGTAAGCATGAAACTTTGACAAAATATGGTTTTAAAGCTTCTAATTCTTTGGTTTTGTCAAATCCTCTTTGGAATTGCTTGAGTTTCTCTAAAGAAAAATCTGTTTTGGAGTCTTTTGTTTTTGAATTTGCTTGTTTTGCATCCGTCTCACATTGTTTTGTTCTGTCTCAAGTAAAATCTACTTCTTTGGAATTTTTCATGCATAAATTGGTTCATACACATGCATTACATATTTCTTTGATTCCCATTCATGTTCAGCCCATTTTTGTGTGTCAATCTTTAATTTCCAGCAAGCATTTCTTTATCTTGACACATGCATTACACAAACTTTTGAGCATTGATCTTTTTGCTTTATGTCCAAACCTGAAAGTTTTTATTTTGAGTGAAAATTCTGGTTTTAAATTCAGCCTTTTAAGGAGGTATGTTGAGTCCTTTGTTTTGTGTCACATCCCATTCACAAATTTCATGCATTGTTGTGCATATACATGCAAAAATAAGTTTGCTACTGAATTGGTTTCACTTAATCCTATCTACTTCAATCTTGTTTCATTTAAAATGCTTAGGATTTTTGTGAAATTCATGCATCATTGTTTTGTTATTAGTTTAGGCCACATTGTGTTCAATTCTTGTTTGTTTGAATGGCCTATGCAAACTATTGTCTTGACATGCATAACTTGTGTTTTTCATAACCATAACACTTGTGTGAGTTTAGGTACATTTGTTTTGAGTGCATACAGCATCCCTAAGGTAAATTCTTCCAACACCTTTCCTAGTTTTGGGAATAATGTTTTTGAGATGGCAAAGGCAATGAAAGTGATGCCTAGAGTTAAGATGAAAATTGTGCAAACTTTCAGATTTTTTGTGCTAATTGCTTCTAACTTTGTTTTTGACCCTGGAGGTATCAAAATTATCATTGCATTTGGATATTGGTTCAGGTTTTTCACAAGATTAAAGCTCCATACACAAGCATTCCATGCTATTGGTGCTTATGTGAAAGGTAAGTGCTTATGTGTTGATTATTTCATTGTTATTGATTCAATTCCCTTTTCTAATGCAGGTTTTGATTCGAGGACGAATCCTTCTAAGGAGGGGGGAGCTGATACGATCAAAGAAGGCACAACTAAGGATGGCAATGATCCATTGAAGATAACTAGTGGACCATTGACAAGGAAGAAGGCTAAGGAGCTCACTAGTGCACTTCAAGCTCGGATGTTGACAGATTGGCGATGTTCTGGTAGAAAAATCATATCTTGAGCTAAACAGATCAGAATTGAGTGATTCTTGATTCATTGGAAAGCTAACATCTGGAGCTACAAATCATATGCAGACCATGAAACCCAGTTTTCACGTTAAGGAGGTCCAATTTAGCTTCAAAGTCACGATTTGCGAGTTATCGCTGGTTCAGAAGCAGTTGCAGTATTTTGGGCATATCTTTGGCTTTAGATGTCCGTTTTGTGTGGTTTAGGTGTCATTTCAAAGCTAAGAAAGAGATCTACAACTTTCATGCTTTGCATTTTGAGAAATCATGGCTGCATCAAGTTCGAATTTCAGCTTGAAGTTGAAGACACAAGCAGGAACCACCTGAGAAGACTATTTTGGGGTTTTTATGGCCAATCTTATTTTGTAACGTATTTTATTTTATGTTCCTATTTATTTACATTATTTAGGATGTTATTTAGGCCATGGAAGTGATTCAGGTCACTTAGGATAAATGGAATTCGCTGCACACCTTAAACATGTGTTAAAAGGGTGTAAGAATCCTAGTTTGACTAGGTTTTCTTGAGTCCTTTGTAACTAGGTTTCCTAGGTGACTTGGGCTGCGAATTTTGCTCAGTCTTTTACCCTAGTTTAGGCCTATAAATAGGCACATATTCTGGTTGTAAAAAAACAGCCTTGACATGAAATAATATTGCTACTTTGGAGAGAATTTCTCTTTGGTTCTTTGTGGACTACCTTGGTGCACAAGTGTGCTTGTGTTCTTGGTGTTCTTATACTTCTCGTTTCTAGTCACAGGTTGATTAGGGGTGGGGGTCTTCAAATCCAGTCTCTTTGATGTCTTGTGGAGCTTGAAAAACATCTTGGGCGCGTTTCATGGTCTTTATACCATCGGGGTTCGCATCAAGTTGTGAATGTTTCCATTTCATTCCAAACTAGTTGTGAATGTTTCCATTTCATTCGAAACTTGTTATGAATGTTTCCATTTCATTCCAAACTAGTTGTGAATGTTTCCATTTCATTCCAAACTTGTTGTGAATGTTTCCATTTCATTCCAAACTAGTTGTGAATGTTTCCATTTCATTCCAAACTAGTTGTGAATGTTTCCATTTCATTCCAAACTAGTTGTGAATGTTTCCATTTCATTCCAAACTAGTTGTGAATGTTTCCATTTCATTCCAAACAAGTTGTGAATGTTTCCATTTCATTCCAAACTAGTTGTGAATGTTTCCATTTCATTCCAAACTAGTTGTGAATGTTTCCATTTCATTCCAAACTAGTTGTGAATGTTTCCATTTCATTCCAAACTAGTTGTGAATGTTTCCATTTCATTCCAAACTAGTTGTGAATGTTTCCATTTCATTCCAAACTAGTTGTGAATGTTTCCATTTCATTCCAAACTTGTTGTGAATGTTTCCATTTCATTCCAAACAAGTTGTGAATGTTTCCATTTCATTCCAAACTAGTTGTGAATGTTTCCATTTCATTCCAAACTTGTTGTGAATGTTTCCATTTCATTCCAAACTAGTTGTGAATGTTTTCCATTTCATTCCAAACTTGTTGTGAATGTTTCCATTTCATTCCAAACTAGTTGTGAATGTTTCCATTTCATTCCAAACTAGTTGTGAATGTTTCCATTTCATTCCAAACAAGTTGTGAATGTTTCCATTTCATTCCAAACTAGTTGTGAATGTTTCCATTTCATTCCAAACTAGTTGTGAATGTTTCCATTTCATTCCAAACTAGTTGTGAATGTTTCCATTTCATTCCAAACAAGTTGTGAATGTTTCCATTTCATTCCAAACTTGTTGTGAATGTTTCCATTTCATTCCAAACTAGTTGTGAATGTTTCCATTTCATTCCAAACTAAGTTGTGAATGTTTCCATTTCATTCCAAACAAGTTGTGAATGTTTCCATTTCATTCCAAACTAGTTGTGAATGTTTCCATTTCATTCCAAACTAGTTGTGAATGTTTCCATTTCATTCCAAACTAGTTGTGAATGTTTCCATTTCATTCCAAACTAGTTGTGAATGTTTCCATTTCATTCCAAACTAGTTGTGAATGTTTCCATTTCATTCCAAACTAGTTGTGAATGTTTCCATTTCATTCCAAACTAGTTGTGAATGTTTCCATTTCATTCCAAACTAGTTGTGAATGTTTCCATTTCATTCCAAACTAGTTGTGAATGTTTCCATTTCATTCCAAACTAGTTGTGAATGTTTCCATTTCATTCCAAACTAGTTGTGAATGTTTCCATTTCATTCCAAACTAGTTGTGAATGTTTCCATTTCATTCCAAACAAGTTGTGAATGTTTCCATTTCATTCCAAACAAGTTGTGAATGTTTCCATTTCATTCCAAACTTGTTGTGAATGTTTCCATTTCATTCCAAACAAGTTGTGAATGTTTCCATTTCATTCCAAACTAGTTGTGAATGTTTCCATTTCATTCCAAACTTGTTGTGAATGTTTCCATTTCATTCCAAACTAGTTGTGAATGTTTCCATTTCATTCCAAACTAGTTGTGAATGTTTCGATTTCATTCCAAACAAGTTGTGAATGTTTCCATTTCATTCCAAACTAGTTGTGAATGTTTCCATTTCATTCCAAACAAGTTGTGAATGTTTCCATTTCATTCCAAACTAGTTGTGAATGTTTCCATTTCATTCCAAACTAGTTGTGAATGTTTCCATTTCATTCCAAACTAGTTGTGAATGTTTCCATTTCATTCCAAACTTGTTGTGAATGTTTCCATTTCATTCCAAACAAGTTGTGAATGTTTCCATTTCATTCCAAACTAGTTGTGAATGTTTCCATTTCATTCCAAACTAGTTGTGAATGTTTCCATTTCATTCCAAACTAGTTGTGAATGTTTCCATTTCATTCCAAACTTGTTGTGAATGTTTTCATTTCATTCCAAACTAGTTGTGAATGTTTCCATTTCATTCCAAACTAGTTGTGAATGTTTCCATTTCATTCCAAACAAGTTGTGAATGTTTCCATTTCATTCCAAACAAGTTGTGAATGTTTCCATTTCATTCCAAACTAGTTGTGAATGTTTCCATTTCATTCCAAACTAGTTGTGAATGTTTCCATTCATTCCAAACAAGTTGTGAATGTTTCCATTTCATTCCAAACAAGTTGTGAATGTTTCCATTTCATTCCAAACTAGTTGTGAATGTTTCCATTTCATTCCAAAACTAGTTGTGAATGTTTCCATTTCATTCCAAAACTAGTTGTGAATGTTTCCATTTCATTCCAAACTAGTTGTGAATGTTTCCATTTCATTCCAAACAAGTTGTGAATGTTTCCATTTCATTCCAAACTAGTTGTGAATGTTTCCATTTCATTCCAAACTAGTTGTGAATGTTTCCATTTCATTCCAAACAAGTTGTGAATGTTTCCATTTCATTCCAAACTAGTTGTGAATGTTTCCATTTCATTCCAAACTTGTTGTGAATGTTTCCATTTTATTCCAAACTAGTTGTGAATGTTTCCATTTCATTCCAAACAAGTTGTGAATGTTTTATTTCATTCCAAACTAGTTGTGAATGTTTCCATTTCATTCCAAACAAGTTGTGAATGTTTCCATTTCATTCCAAAACTAGTTGTGAATGTTTCCATTTCATTCCAAACTTGTTGTGAATGTTTCCATTTCATTCCAAACTAAGTTGTGAATGTTTCCATCTAAACTTTGTGAATGTTTTATTTCATTCCAAACAAGTTGTGAATGTTTCCATTTCATTCCAAACATAGTTGTGAATGTTTCCATTTCATTCCAAACAAGTTGTGAATGTTTCCATTTCATTCCAAACTAGTTGTGAATGTTTCTATTTCATTCCAAACTTGTTGTGAATGTTTCCATTTCATTCCAAACTAGTTGTGAATGTTTCCATTTCACTCCAAACAAGTTGTGAATGTTTCCATTTCATTCCAAACAAGTTGTGAATGTTTCCATTTCATTCCAAACTAAGTTGTGAATGTTTCCATTTCATTCCAAACTAGTTGTGAATGTTTCCATTTCATTCCAAACTAGTTGTGAATGTTTCCATTTCATTCCAAACTAGTTGTGAATGTTTCCATTTCATTCCAAACTAGTTGTGAATGTTTCCATTTCATTCCAAACTTGTTGTGAATGTTTCCATTTCATTCCAAACTTGTTGTGAATGTTTCCATTTCATTCCAAAACTAGTTGTGAATGTTTCCATTTCATTCCAAACTACTTGTTGTGAATGTTTCCATTTCATTCCAAACTAGTTGTGAATGTTTCCATTTCACTCCAAACAAGTTGTGAATGTTTCCATTTCATTCCAAACTAGTTGTGAATGTTTCCATTTCATTCCAAACTAGTTGTGAATGTTTCCATTTCATTCCAAACTAGTTGTGAATGTTTCCATTTCATTCCAAACTAGTTGTGAATGTTTCCATTTCATTCAAAACTAGTTGTGAATGTTTCCATTTCATTCCAAACTAGTTGTGAATGTTTCCATTTCATTCCAAACTAGTTGTGAATGTTTCCATTTCATTCCAAACTAGTTGTGAATGTTTCCATTTCATTCCAAACAAGTTGTGAATGTTTCCATTTCATTCCAAACTAGTTGTGAATGTTTCCATTTCATTCCAAACATAGTTGTGAATGTTTCCATTTTCATTCCAAACTAGTTGTGAATGTTTCCATTCATTCCAAACAATTGTGTTGTGAATGTTTCCATTTCATTCCAAACAAGTTGTGAATGTTTCCATTTCATTCCAAACAAGTTGTGAATGTTTCCATTTCATTCCAAACTAGTTGTGAATGTTTCCATTTCATTCCAAAACTAAGTTGTGAATGTTTCCATTTCATTCCAAAGTAGTTGTGAATGTTTCCATTTCATTCCAAACTAGTTGTGAATGTTTCCATTTCATTCCAAACTTGTTGTGAATGTTTCCATTTCATTCCAAACTTGTTGTGAATGTTTCCATTTCATTCCAAACTAGTTGTGAATGTTTCCAGTTCATTCCAAACTTGTTGTGAATGTTTCCATTTCATTCCAAACTAGTTGTGAATGTTTCCATTTCATTCCAAACTAGTTGTGAATGTTTCCATTTCATTCCAAACTAGTTGTGAATGTTTCCATTTCATTCCAAACTTGTTGTGAATGTTTCCATGTCATTCCAAACCAGTTCGGAATGTTTCCATTTCATTCCAAACTAGATGTGGGAATCTGTTTGAATTTCATTTCAAACTTGTTTTTAATGTTTCCGTTTCATTCAAAAACTAGATGTGTGGATGTTCCATTTCATTCTAATATAGTTGTAAACGTTTCCCATGTCACTCCAAACTTGAGGTGAGTGTTTCCATTTCATTCCAAAACTTGTTGTAAATATGCCAATTTCATTTTTCAACAACTTTATAAAGGTTTGACATTGCGTTTTGAAGAAATTGTGGATGTTACCATTTCAATCCAAAACAAGTTGTGGACGCTTCAATTCATACCAAACTAGTTGCGAATATTTACATTTCTTTCCAAACAGGTTGTGAATGTTTCCATTTCATTCCAAACTAGAATACGGAATGTTTCCATTTCATTCCAAAACTAGATGTTGGAAGTTTCCATTTCACTCCAAACTTGTTGTGAATGTTTTCAATTTCTTTCCAAAACTTGTTGTGAATGCTACCGTTTCATGCCAGAAACTTGTTTGGAATGTTTTCGTTTCATTCCAAACAAGTTGTTGTGGAATGTGTCCATTTCATTCCAAACAATTAGTTGTGAATGTTTTCGTTTCATTACAAAACTAGTTACTGTGAATGTTTTCATTTTATTCCAAAACTTGTTCTAAGTGTTTCCATTTCATTCCAAAATTAGTTGTGGATGTTTCCATGTCATTACAAACTTGATGTGGATGTCTTCGATGTCATTCGAAACAAGTTGTGAATGTTTTCATTTCATTCAATCTAGATATGAAAGATTCCATTTCATTCCAAATAAGTTGTGAATATTTCCATTTAATTCCAAACAAGCTGCGAATGCTTCCATTCCATTGCTAAACTTTGTTCTGTAATTGTTTCCGTTTCATTCCAAACAAGTTTGTGAATGTTTTCCATTGCTTTCGAGTTGTGAAAGGTTCTATTTCATTCAAAACAAGTTCTGAAAGTTTCCTCTCCAAATTTGTTGTGAATGTTTCCATTTCATTCTAAAGAACTTGTGAATTGTTTCAAGTGACTATGTCAATTTCATTCTAAACAAGTTGCGAATGTTTCCATTGTAAACTACTTATGAGTGGTTGCATTCCATTACAAATAAGCTGTCAATGTTTCTACTTCATTTCAAACAACTTGTTCAAGTTCTAATTCATTCTATCCACTACATTCTAACAAATTGTGAATGTCTTCATCTCACTCCAAAAAAGATGTAAATGTTTTCATTTCATTCAAAAAAAGTTGTGAATGTTTCTATGTCATTCCAAACTAATTGGTGGCTGCTTCTGTTTAAATCTAAAGAAGTCATGAATGTTGTCGTTTCAGTCCAAACTAGTTTTGGGCGGATGCTTCCATTTTATTCCAAACTATGTTGTGTGAAATGTCTCCATTTCATTCCAAACAAGTTGTGGAAATTTCCAATCTATTCTAAACTTGTGGGTGAATTGTTTCATTTTAATTACAAAAACTAGTTGTCGATTGATTCCAATTTATTCCACAACTTGTTTCCCGAATGTTTTCGTTCATTCCCAAACTAAGTTGTCAGTATCTCAATTTCATTTTAAACAAACTGTGATAAGTTTTCATTTCATTCAAAACTAGTTCTCAATTGTTTCCAATTTCATTATAAAGACGTTTTGAATCTTTCCGTTTCATTCCAAAATACTTGTTAATCTTTTTGTTTCATTCTATACCAGTTGTGAACGTTTTCAATCCAAACATGTTGTCAATCTTTTTACCCCAAACAGGTTGTGAATGTTTGCCATTTCATTTAACAAAATCGTTGTGAATGTTTTCCACTTAATTCCAAACTTGTTTTGGATCTTTTCGTTTCATTCAAGACAAATTGCTGAGGAATGTTTTCCATTTAATTCCAGAGTTGTTTTTAATGCTTCCATTTCAATCCAAACTTGTTGTGGATGTTTTCGTTTCATTCTAAACAAGTTGCGGGAATTTGCTTCCACTCATTTCACAACTTGTTGTGAACTCTTTTCATTTAAATTTCCAAACTTGTTTGTGTGAATGCTGCCATTTTAATTCCAAACCTGTTGCGAATATTTTAGTTTCATTCCAAACTAGTTGCCCGAATGTTTCCAATTCTTTCCAAATATACGTGCGAATGTGTTGATTTCATTACCAAACTTTGTGTGAAGGTTTTCCCCATTTCATTCACAAAACTGTCGTGAAGGCTTGCCATTTCATTCTCAACTAGTTGTCAAATGTCTCCCCCGTCTCATTATAAACATGTCTGCGAATGATTCCCCGTGCTTCCGTTCATTTAGCTTGTTGTGGAATGCTTCGTTTTCATCCAAACTAGTTGTTATGTTTTGCCATTTCATTACAAACTAGTCGTTAATGTTTCCATTTCATTCCAGAACTAGTTGAGAAAGTTTTCATTTCATTCAAAAACTTGTAGTGAGTATTTCGAGTTCTCCAAACTAGTTGTAATTATTTCCATTTCATTCCAAACTTGTTGTGAACATGTCGATTTCTTTCAAAACTAGTTATCAACGTTTTCATTTCATTCCAAACAAGTTATGAATCTTATAGTTTCATTCCAAAGTTGTTTGGAATGGTTATTTAATTTTTTTTTTTTTTTTTCATTCAAAACCATAGTTGACTGTGTGGATGTTCCATTCGTTCGACTAGTGGGGGGGAATTGTTGTCCATTTCATTCCTAAATAGTTGTGAGTTTTTACAGTTCATTGCAAACTTGTTGTGATGAATATTTCAATTTCATTCCCAAAAACAAAAAACTTAGTTGTGGATGTTTTCAATTTCATTCTAAACAATTTCTTAATGTTTTCATTTCCTTCGAAACAAATTTTGATTGTTTCCATTTTATTCCAAAGTTGTTGTTAATGTTTCCACTTCATTCCAAGCTAGTTGTAATTGTTGTCACCTCATTCTAAAAACAAGTTGTGAAAGTTTCCCCCATTCCATGGCAAACTAGTTGAGAATGTTTCCATTTCATTCAAATGTAAAAGTGACTGTTTTCAATTAATTACAAAACAAATTGTGGATGTTGCCAATCATTCCAAACTTGTAGTATGAATGTATTTGTTTCAATTCAACCTAGTTCTAAACGTTTCCTCCCCCCATTTCATCCCAAACCAGTGGTGAATGTTTACATTTCATTCTAAACTTGTGGTGACGTTTTACATTCATTCCAAACAAAACAGGTTCTGAATGTTTCCATTTCATTCTAAACATGTTAGGAATGTTTCCATTCCATTCAAAACTATTTGTGAATGTTTCCATTTCATTCCAAACAAGTTGTGAATGTTTCCATTTCATTCCAAACTAGTTGTGAATGTTTCCATCTCATTCCAAAACTAGTTGTGAATGTTTCCATTTCATTCCAAACTAGTTGTGAATGTTTCCATTTCATTCCCATTTCATTCCAAACTTTCAGTTCAAAGACAAGTTGTGAATGTTTCCATTTCATTCCAAACTAGTTGTGAATGTTTCCATTTCATTCCAAACTAGTTGTGAATGTTTCCATTTCATTCCAAACTAGTTGTGAATGTTTCCATTTCATTCCAAACTTGTTGTGAATGTTTCCATTTCATTCCAAACTATGTTGTGAATGTTTCCATTTCATTCCAAACAAATTGTGAATGTTTCCATTTCATTCCAAACTAGTTGTGAATGTTTCCATTTCATTCCAAACTAGTTGTGAATGTTTCCATTTCATTCCAAACAAGTTGTGAATGTTTCCATTTCATTCCAAAATAGTTGTGAATGTTTCCATTTCATTCCAAACTAGTTGTAAATGTTTCCATTTCATTCCAAACTAGTTGTGAATGTTTCCATTTCATTCCAAAAAAAGTTGTGAATGTTTCCATTTCATTCCAAACAAGTTGTGAATGTTTCCATTTCATTCCAAACAAGTTGTGATTGTTTCCATTTCATTCAAAACAAGTTGTGAATGTTTCCATTTCATTCCAAACTAGTTGTGAATGTTTCCATTTCATTCCAAACTAGTTGTGAATGTTTCCATTTCATTCCAAAATTGTTGTGAATGTTTCCGTTCATTCCAAACATGTTGTGAATGTTTCCATTTCATTCCAAACTAGTTGTGAATGTTTCCATTATTTCTTGTAAACTAGTTTCGATTCCAAACTAGTTGTGAATGTTTCTATTTCATTCCAAACTAGTTGTGAATGTTTCCATTTCATTCCAAACAAGTTGTGAATGTTTCCATTTCATTCCAAACTTGTTGTGAATGTTTCCATTTCATTCCAAATATGTTGTGAACGATCATTCCAAATCAAGTTGTGAATGTTTCCATTTCATTCCAAACTAGTTGTGAATGTTTCCATTTCATTCAATTCTATATGTGAATGTTTCCATTTCATTCCAAACTTGTTGTGAATGTTTCCATTTCATTCCAAACTAGACTTGTTTATGTTGTGAATGTTTCCATTTCATTCCAAACTAGTTGTGAATGTTTCCATTTCATTCCAAACTAGTTGTGAATGTTTCCATTTCATTCCAAACTAGTTGTGAATGTTTCCATTTCATTCCAAACAAGTTGTGAATGTTTCCATTTCATTACAAACTTGTTGTGAATGTTTCCATTTCATTCCAAACTAGTTGTGAATGTTTCCATTTCATTCCAAACTAGTTGTGAATGTTTCCATTTCATTCCAAACTAGTTGTGAATGTTTCCATTTCATTCCAAACTAGTTGTGAATGTTTCCATTTCATTCCAAACAAGTTGTGAATGTTTCCATTTCATTCCAAACTAGTTGTGAATGTTTCCATTTCATTCCAAAACTAGTTGTGAATGTTTCCATTTCATTCCAAACTAGTTGTGAATGTTTCCATTTCATTCCAAACAAGTTGTGAATGTTTCCATTTCATTCCAAACTAGTTGTGAATGTTTCCATTTCTTTCCAAACTAGTTGTGAATATTTCCATTTCATTCCAGTTGTGAATGAACTTGTTGTGAATGTTTCCATTTCATTCCAAACTAGTTGTGAATGTTTTCATTTCATTCCAAACAAGTTGAAAATGTTTCTATTTCATTCCAAACAAGTTGTGAATGTTTCCATTTCATTCCAAACTAGTTGTGAATGTTTCCATTTCATTCCAAACTAGTTGTGAATGTTTCCATTTCATTCCAAACTAGTTGTGAATGTTTCCATTTCATTCCAAACTTGTTGTGAATGTTTCCATTTCATTCCAAACTAGTTGTGAATGTTTCCATTTCATTCCAAACAAGTTGTGAATGTTTCCATTTCATTCCAAACAAGTTGTGAATGTTTCCATTTCATTCCAAACTAGTTGTGAATGTTTCCATTTCATTCCAAACAACTTGTGAATGTTTCCATTTCATTCCAAACAAGTTGTAAATGTTTCCATTCATTCCAAACAAGTTGTGAATGTTTCCATTTCATTCCAAACAAGTTGTGAATGTTTCCATTTCATTCCAAACTAGTTGTGAATGTTTCCATTTCATTCCAAACAAGTTGTGAATGTTTCCATTTCATTCCAAACTAGTTGTGAATGTTTCCATTTCATTCCAAACTAGTTGTGAATGTTTCCATTTCATTCCAAACATGTTGTGAATGTTTCCATTTCATTCCAAACTAAGTTGTGAATGTTTCCATTTCATTCCAAACTAGTTGTGAATGTTTCCATTTCATTCCAAACTAGTTGTGAATGTTTCCATTTCATTCCAAACTAGTTGTGAATGTTTCCATTTCATTCCAAACTAGTTGTGAATGTTTCCATTTCATTCCAAACTAGTTGTGAATGTTTCCATTTCATTCCAAACTTGTTGTGAATGTTTCCATTTCATTCCAAACTTGTTGTGAATGTTTCCATTTCATTCCAAACTAGTTGTGAATGTTTCCATTTCATTCCAAACTAGTTGTGAATGTTTCCATTTCATTCCAAACAAGTTGTGAATGTTTCCATTTCATTCCAAACAAGTTGTGAATGTTTCCATTTCATTCCAAACTCAGTTGTTGTGAATGTTTCCATTTCATTCCAAACAAACTAGTTGTGAATGTTTCCATTTCATTCCAAACAAGTTGTGAATGTTTCCATTTCATTCCAAACAAGTTGTGAATGTTTCCATTTCATTCCAAACAAGTTGTGAATGTTTCCATTTCATTCCAAACTAGTTGTGAATGTTTCCATTTCATTCCAAACAAGTTGTGAATGTTTCCATTTCATTCCAAACAAGTTGTGAATGTTTCCATTTCATTCCAAACTAGTTGTGAATGTTTCCATTTCATTCCAAACAAGTTGTGAAAAGTTTCCATTTCATTCCAAACTAGTTGTGAATGTTTCCATTTTATTCCAAACAAGTTGTGAAATGTGTTTTTTCCATTTTCATTCCAAAAATTATTTGTGAATTTTTTAGAGGCCGAATTCCAAACTAGTTGTGAATGTTTCCATTTCATTCCAAACTAGTTGTGAATTTACATCCAACTTTGTTCATCTCTATTTGTGAATGTTTCATTTCATTCCAAACAAGTTGTGAATGTTTCCATTTCATTCCAAACAAGTTGTGCAATGTTTCCATTTTTCCAAAACAGTTGTGAATGTTTCCATTTCATTCCAAACAAGTTGTGAATGTTTCATGCTATTTCATTCCAAACAAGTTGTATGTGAATGTTTCCATTTCATTCCAAATAAGTTGTGAATGTTTTTCCATTTGAATTCAAATTCCAAACAAGTTGTGAATGTTTCCATTTCATTCCATACAAGTTGTGAATGTTTCCATTTCATTCCAAACAAGTTGTGAATGTTTCCATTTCATTCCAAACTAGTTGTGAATGTTTCCATTTCATTCCAAACTAGTTGTGAATGTTTCCATTTCATTCCAAACTAGTTGTGAATGTTTCCATTTCATTCCAAACTAGTTGTGAATGTTTCCATTTCATTCCAAACTAAGTTGTGAATGTTTCCATTTCATTCCAAACTAGTTGTGAATGTTTCCATTTCATTCCAAACAAGTTGTGAATGTTTCCATTTCATTCCAAAACAAGTTGTGAATGTTTCCATTTCATTCCAAACTAGTTGTGAATGTTTCCATTTCATTCCAAACTAGTTGTGAATGTTTCCATTTCATTCCAAACAAGTTGTGAATGTTTCCATTTCATTCCAAACTAGTTGTGAATGTTTCCATTTCATTCCAAACAAGTTGTGAATGTTTCCATTTCATTCCAAACTAGTTGTGAATGTTTCCATTTCATTCCAAACAAGTTGTGAATGTTTCCATTTCATTCCAAACAAGTTGTGAATGTTTCCATTTCATTCCAAACTAGTTGTGAATGTTTCCATTTCATTCCAAACAAGTTGTGAATGTTTCCATTTCATTCCAAACAAGTTGTGAATGTTTCCATTTCATTCCAAACATAGTTGTGAATGTTTCCATTTCATTCCAAACTAGTTGTTGTGAATGTTTCCATTTCATTCCAAACAAGTTGTGAATGTTTCCATTTCATTCCAAACAAGTTGTGAATGTTTCCATTTCATTCCAAACTAGTTGTGAATGTTTCCATTTCATTCCAAACTAGTTGTGAATGTTTCCATTTCATTCCAAACAAGTTGTGAATGTTTCCATTTCATTCCAAACATAGTTGTGAATGTTTCCATTTCATTCCAAACTAGTTGTGAATGTTTCCATTTCATTCGAAACTAGTTGTGAATGTTTCCATTTCATTCCAAACAAGTTGTGAATGTTTCCATTTCATTCCATAACAAGTTGTGAATGTTTCCATTTCACAAAAATCCTAAACATTTGTGAATGTTTCAAGAATTCCAAACTTATTTTTGATGTATATGCACCACAATGCATTGTGAATGTTTGAATTTCATGTGAAACAAAACAAAGGACTCAACATTTCCTTCCTTAAAAGGCTGAATGTTTCCAGAATTTTCATTCAAAATAAAAAATTTTCCAGGTTTGGACAAAAAGTTGTGAATGTTCAATTTCATTCAAAAGTTTGTGTAATGCATGTGTTATTCCAAACAAATGTTGTGGAAATTAAAAATTGACATTCAAAAATGGGCTGAATATTTCCATGGGAATTCCAAATATGTAATGAATGTGTAACAACCAATTTATGCATGAAAAATTTGTGAAGTTTCCAACTTGAGACAAAACAAAACAATGTGAGATGGATGCAAAACAAACAAATTCAAAAACAAAAGACATTCAAAACAATTTTTGAATTTAGAGAAACTCAAACAATTCCAAAGATTCCATTTGACAAAACCAAAGAAATTGTGAATCTTTAAAACCATTTTTTGTCAAATTTTCATGCTTACTTCCTTCTCTTAATCTAGTTTCATTGAAAACAATTTGTCAAAATTTCCATTGCAAGCAAACACACATTGTTTGAGATTTTCCAAAATCACATCAAATCTAGGTGTGAATGTTTCCAATACATTACAGTGGTTGGACTTAGTCTCCAAGTATCTTCCATTGGAACCACAAAATTTTCACCTTTGCACTCAATCACTTTGGGTGGAATGTTTCCATTTCATCCCCTTGAAACATAGGATAATGTTTCAATGTTAGGCAAACTTTTGTTATGAAATCACTTGGACTTACCTCAAATTGCTCCTTCTCAACCTCCTTTCATTGGTTTGATGCATGTGACATGTTTTGGAATCATTGGGAAACCAACTTGTTGGATGGGCAGCAACTCACTTGATTCTTGAAGTTCATATTCACTTAATTCCTGAAAAGAAGACAACACAACACTAGAAAAAGACTTTGTTATGTTAGTTGAAAGCATGGCTTCTCTGTAGGTCTTTCTCTCTTCACTCAGCTTGGATTCATTGCACTCTTGTCTTTTCTCAACCTCGCACTCAATTTCTTCTCTCGGGAACTCTCCACTCTTCTTCCCCTAATGTTCACTCTTCTCACTTAAACTCTCGGTTGTTCTCTCGGCTTTCCCCTCGTCACTCTTGCCCTCAACTTTCCCCTCATTTACTTCTCTCTCAACCTCACTTTGAAATTTTCTTTGATCCTCCAAGACTTGTTGTGGTAAAAGTGGTACAAGCATGATTGACTTTTCTTGTTGAGGCCGAAACAAGTCTCCTTTTGTGGCCTCCACGTTTGGCTTGGGTAGTTCTCTTACATCTTTGCTCCATGCTCCTTTCCATGTGGAAATTCCTCCTTGAAACATCTTGGATGCCTTGGACCTTTTGATGATCCTCTCTGCCTTGGTGGCATAATAAAGCAAATCCTCCATGTTCAAATAAGGTGCCATTTCCACTTTGTTGGCAATCTCTGGATTGAGACCATTAATGAATCTAGCAATGGTGGTCTCCTCATCCTCAATGATGTTGGCTCGAGTCAAGGTTATCTCCAAGTCTTTATGGTAGTCCTCCATACTCCTTTGGCCTTGCACTAGATTTTGAAGCTTTAGGCCTTGATCTCTATAGTAGGAGCTGGGCACAAATCTCCTCCTCATTAAGGCTTTAAGGGCTCTCCATGTGTGCATGGGCTCCTCCTCATTCCTTCTCGGGCTCTTCTCTCCTTGGACCTCTCCTTGGTTGCAAGATGGGATTTGGTCTCCTTGGCAACCTCAAGTCAATGTCATCAATCCTTCCCACAAGTCTATTGAGAGTTTCTTGAAATTCTCTCATGGTAGGGGCTTCATTGTGTCTCACTTCCATTCTCCTATCCTCCTGGCCCTCCATACTCCTGAAAACAAAGATCCTCACAAACACTCACCTCACGTGTTTCACTCAAAAGATGAACACTCAAACACTCAATTTGTTAGTGAAAATATTGCTATTCAAAGAGTTCTCAAAAGTTCTAAGAAAACTGTCCTCAAAGCACACAAGAAAACTTGAATTCTTGAAGAACTATTTTGACTCCAAAAGAGGTGGGCTAAACAAGCTTTAAAAGAATCTAGGAACCACAAAGAAAGCTTTTGGCTCAAAAACAATGGGATAGGTTTTGGGGTGCAAAACTTTCAACACTTTGAGACAACTTCTTTTTGCAAGCTCTTTTCTTTGTTCTTTCCTTTTCTTTTCTTTGCTTTTTTTTACTCCTTTTTTTTTCTCCTTTTTTTTTCCTCTTTTTTTGGTTGCTGTTTTGATGCTAAACAAACATTCTCCTTGAAATTCCTTGCTGCCAAAGACAAAAAGTCATTTTTCTATTTGACCAAAACAAGAAACTTTTGAAACTTGCACAATTTTGAAACAACTTTTTGATACCGAAACTTCCTCAACTTGGGTCCTTCTTTTTTTGGTGTTTTCTTGACTCTAGGATGCTGGAAACAATGAAAACAAGAAAGATTAATAGGGTTGGACATGAAACAGAAAGATAAGAAATAATCATGAACAAACAATTTGAAACCGAGAAAACTAGACAACACAGATTGACTTCTTTTTGTTGTTTTTATGATTTTCGGACTTGAACAAGGATGGAATAAAATGGACAGACCTGAAACAAGAAGAAAAAGGATTAAAACAGAGGATTAAGATGCGAAATTACTGGAAAAAAATTGAAAGAAAATTGAAGATAAACAAGAACACAAGATATGTCCTTCAATGGAACTTGTGGCTCTGATACCAACTGATGCGAACCCCGATGGTATAAAGACCATGAAACGTGCCCAAGATTTTTTCAAGCTCCACAAGACATCAAAGAAACTGGGTTTAAAGACCCCCACCCCTAATCAACCTGTGACTAGAAACGAGAAGTATAGAACTCCAAGAACACAAGCACACTTGTGCACCAAGGCAGTCCACAAAGAACCAAAGAGAAAACCTCTCCAAAGAGCAATATTATTTCGGCATTAATCTGTGTGCTTACATCCAGAATATGTGCCTATTTATAGGCCTAAACTAGGGTAAAAATCTTGGCAAAATTCGCAGCCCAAGTCACCTAGTGATATGATCAAGGAAGGCACACATGGAGAAGGCAGGGACCCATTGAAGGTTTCTAGTGGACCTATGACAAGGAAGAAAGCTAAGGAGCTCTCAAATGCACTAGAAGCCTTTGTTTCAAGTTTCTTCATGGAGAATGGACATGAAACTTCACAAGGAGCTGCTGAAACTTTCAAGACACCATATGGAGATGATGGATATGCTTGGTACTTAGTTCTGGAGTGCTTAGACAAGTCACAAAATAAGGACACCAAGGACACCACTCAAAGTGCACCATTTGAGCCACCTTAAGTGTTCTTGATGCATTTTGTGCCCATAAGCTCCATTTTTGAGCTCTAACTTTCCAGACCCCTTTTTCCACATCTAAGAGGAAGATTCATGCCATTGGAACTCAAATATTCAAGCTGGGAGCTGAAGATACAAGTGAAAGCCCTAAAGTGCCCAAAAATGCACTCGAAAAGGCTATTTGGGGGTTTTCTGGTTTAATCTTGTATTTGCATTTTATTTTCATTCAATTCCTATTTAGATACATTATTTAGGATGTTATTTAGGCTATGAAATTAATTCAGGTCGCTTAGGACAGGTGGCATACGCTGCATACACAAAGCAAGTTAGAAAGGGTGTTGGAATCCTAGTTTGACTAGGTTTTCTTGAGTCCTTTGTAACTAGGTTTCCTAGGTGACTTGGGCTGCCAATTTTGCCCATATTTTTAACCTAGTTTAGGCCTATATAAAGGCACATATTCTGGATGTAAACACACAGATTTATGCCAAAATAATATTGCTCTTTGGAGAGGTTTTCTCTTTGGTTCTTGGCGGACTGCCTTGGTGCACAAGTTTGCTTGTGTTCTTGGAGTTCTATACTTCTCGTTTCTAATCACAGGTTGATTAGGGGTGGGGGTTTTAAACCCAGTCTTTTTGATGTCTTGTGGAGCTTGAATCTCATCTTGGGCACGTTTCATGGTCATTATACCATAGGGGTTCGCATCACCTAGGAAACCTAGTTACAAAGGACTCAAGAAAACCCAGTCAAACTAGGATTCCTACACCCTTTTAACACATGTTTAAGGTGTGCAACGAATTTCGTTTATCCTAAGTGACCTAAATCTCTTCCATGGCCTAAATAACATCCTAAATAATGTAAATAAACAGGAACATAAAATAAAATACGTTACAAAATAAGATTGGCCATAAAACCCCCAAAATAGTCTTCTCAGGTGGTTCCTGCTTGTGTCTTCAACTTCAAGCTGAAATTCGAACTTGATGCAGCCATGATTTCTCAAAATGCAAAGCATGAAAGTTGTATATCTCTTTCTTATCTTTGAAATGACACCTGAACCACACAAAACTGACATCTAAAGCCAGAGATATACCCAAAATACTGCAACTGCTTCTGAACCAGCGATAACTCGTAAATTGTGACTTTGCAGCTAAATTGGACCTCATTATCGTGCAAACTGGGTTTCATGTTCTTCATATAATTTGTAGCTCCATATGGTAGCTTTCCAATGAATCAAGAATCACTAAATTCTAATCGGTTTAGCTAAGGATATGATTTTTCCACCAGAACATCGCCAATCTATCAACATCCGAGCTTGAAGTGCACTAGTGAGCTCCTTAGCCTTCTTCCTTGTCAATGGTCCACTAGTTATCTTCAATGGATTGTTGCCATCCTTAGTTGTCCTTTCTTTGATCGTATCAGTTTCCTGATGTGTTCGTAATTTATATATAATTATTTAATAATTTCCTTAGCTTTTGTCCCAACTTATTAAGTTGATAGGACTGTTAATGATGTTATTTTGTGTTTTGAAGGGATTAAAGGCACAATGGAATTTTTGGACTAGAAGGAACAAAGTGGCTCTTTTTGCCTTGGCATCAATTTTTCATGGGTGGAAGGGTAATTAACCCCCTTGTTTTGCTTGGAGATGTTGCCGTTTAGCAATTAAGAAGCAAAGTCTGTCTTTGTTTTGTTTTTACTAGCTGGCACCCAAATTCGCATGGAAAATTTCATTAAGTGGAGCATTGCCTATTTTTAAAAAGGGATTAAAGAAATAAAGCCGTTTTGGTCTATGGGTCCATGAGGAAGCAAAATCCAATTTTGTTCTTAAACACTTCCCATCCACATGTGAAGACTGGTTACGTATCGGAGCTCACCTTCGCTCAAATGCCTTTCATTCCTCCCATATTTGTTTGAAGCAGGATAGTAGAAATGGAGTGCACAACAATTGGAACTGGAGCTTGGTGCCAATTTTGCTTGTTTAAGTGGATAGCTGCGAACAAAGAAGGAAATGGGCTCTCTAGGAATTTGGTGCACAAAAGGTGCTCGATAGAATGCTTGAGTGAAGCTGGAAGAAGAGTCAGTCCAATTTTGGACTTCTCATTTATCCGAAGGTTATTAGCCGATCATGGGAGAGCCCAATTTCAACCTAACTTGAAGGTACCTGATCAAACTTAAAATCCTATTGTTTTAGCACGTTGGTTCCCACGAGGAGAGGAATTTGTAACAATAAAAGGAGCTGGAAAAAATGCAGCCTGCAGTTTTTGTTTAGGTTTTTTCTCTCTTCTTATGGTTCTTTGTTTTTCTTCCAAACATGAGTGAGTAATTTTTCTGATTCAGTTCTAACGGTGATTTCCATCGCCAATATCGGTTGTGAGGATCAATTTTACTTACTTAAATTCTCTTCAAATTCAAGTATTTACTTCTTTTTTGTTCAGATTTATTGCAATTAATTTCTTGTTCTCGCTTGTTGAATTGGTTCTGCAATTGTAAATCTGCTTGATTTTCTTTCAACCGCTTAGGTGTAGAATTCAATTAGAAGCAAGTGAATTAACTAGAGATTACTTTTATTTCTGGTTAGTTCATATGAAGAAGTAAGACAGGTTAAATTGTTCAAGCTTTTGAATTATTGCCTGGAATAAACTTTTTGGTTAATTGTTCTTAATGCTAATTTTGGGTTTATTAGAAATTGCTTTTCAATATCTGATTACTCAAAATTAAGAAATTAATTTGAAGCTTTTTCTGGTTAGTTTTACTGCTAAATTCTTAGGATTCTTTCAGCTTTAAAGAGAGTCCTGTTTATTTGCTTGGATTGAAGAAGTACTTTTATTCGATGATCAACTACGTGATTGGAATGGATAATCAACTCTGAACTGAGCGTTTTTAGTATTGGTTAATTTCGATTCGATTCTACAGTTAATTTATTTCAACTTTTAATTGAAGAAAATCCCCTAACATTTTATTTCAGTTTTTTGACAGGAAGCTTTCAGATAAAAATTTCTCTTGGGATTCGACCTAGTTGTCACTGCTCGACTACAAATTTATTTATTTTGAGTTATTAGGGATACCAGAATTATTTTTTGTGGTTTCGACGATCGACCAAAAATTTAGCACCGTTGCCGGGGAGATTTTTTTTTCTGTTAAAGTTTCCTTTTTCATTTATTTATTTATGTTATTTATTTTCTTTCTTTCTTAGTTAATTGCCTTATGCCCAGATCTTATCATACAGGTGAATTAGTGTTTGATCCAGAGATTAAGAAGACAGCAAAGACAAACAGGAAAGTGAAAAGACAAGCAGTCAATTTTTCAGCTTCGACTTTTGTAAACAGCAACTTAGAAAGTGAAGAAGAATCAATTATTTTTGTACAGATGGCAGCCCAAAGAACACTAAGGGAGTTGGCAACTCCTGCTGTTGTCCAACAGCCCCTATGCATCGATTTTCCTGATATTGAGGTTGCATTTGAATTAAAATCTGGATTAATTCATTTATTACCTACTTTTCATGGTCTTGCAGGTGAGGACCCCCACAAATACTTGAAAGAATTTCATGTTGTCTGCTCAACCATGAAACCACAAGGGGTTACAGAAGAACAGATTAAGCTGAGAGTTTTTCCATTGTCGTTGGCGGACAAGGCGAAGGATTGGCTGTACTACCTTCCCTCCGGTTCAATCAGAACCTGGAATGATCTGAAAAGAAAATTTCTAGAGAAGTTCTTTCCAGCATCAAGAGCCAAAACAATTCGAAAGGAAATCAGTGGGATTCGACAGTACAACGGAGAAAGTCTCTACGAGTACTGGGAGAGATTTAACCAGCTTTGTGCAAGCTGCCCACATCACCAGATTTCTGATCAACTGCTACTGCAGTACTTCTACAGAGGGTTGTTGTTCATGGATCAGAGTATGTTGGATGCTGCAAGTGGAAGAGCACTTGTAGGAAAGACGGTTGAAGAAGCAAAGGACTTAATTTCTAAAATGGCAGCCAACTCCCAACAATTTGGGACAAGGGTAGACCATGCGCCGAAGAAGGTAAATGAGGTAGGAGCATCTAGTCTTGAAGCTCAACTTTCTGAACTAACCTCTCTTGTTAGACAAGTGGCTTTGGGACAAGTTCAAAATTCTAGAGTTTATGGCATTTGCTCTGTACAAGGCCATCTTACCGACTCGTGCCCACAATTGCAAAAGGATATAACACCTCAAGTGAATATGGTAAGTGGGTTTGGTAACCAACTAAGAAGGTATGATCCCTATGCCAATCAATACAACCATGGTTGGAGAGATCACCTGAATTTGAGATATGGGCAACCAAGTAATCAATAGCAGTACCCATTTGCCAGTTACAACAAACCGGCACCTCCACCACAAAACCAAGCACCTAGCTCAGTGATACGATTAAAGAAGGCACAACCAAGGATGGCAAGGATCCATTGAAGATAAATTGTGGACCATTGACAAGGAAGAAGGCTAAGGAGCTCACTAGTGCACTTCAAGCTCAGATGTTGACAGATTGGCGATGTTCTGGTGGAAAAATCATATCCTGAGCTAAAAAGATCCGAATTGAGTGATTAATGATTTATTGGAAAGCTAACATCTAGAGCTACAGATCATACGAAGACCATGAAACCCATTTTGCACGATAAGGAGGTCCAACTTACCTTCAAAGTCACGATTTGCGAGTTATCGCTGGTTCAGAAGCAGTTCCAGTATTTTGGGTATATATTTGGCTTTAAATGTCCGTTTTGTGTGGTTTAGGTGTCATTTCAAAGCTAAGAAAGAGATCTAAAACTTTCATGCTTTGCATTTTGAGAAATCATGGCTACATCAAGTTCGAATTTCAGCTTGAAGTTGAAGATACAAGCAGGAACCACCTGAGAAGACTATTTTGGGGTTTTTATGGCCAATCTTATTTTGTAACGTATTTTTTTTATGTTCCTATTTATTTACATTATTTAGGATGTTATTTAGGGCATAGAAGTGATTTAGGTCACTTAGGATAAAAGGAATTTTCTGCACACCTTAAACATGTGTTAAAAGGGTGTAGGAATCCTAGTTTGACTAGGTTTTCTTAAGTCCTTTGTAACTAGGTTTCCTAGGTGACTTGGGCTGTGAATTTTGCCCAGATTTTACCCTAGTTTAGGCCTATATAAAGACACATATTCTGGATGTAAACACATAGATTAATGCCGAAATAATATTGCTCTTTGGAGAGGTTTTCTCTTTGGTTCTTTGTGGACTGCCTTGGTGCACAAGTGTGCTTGTGTTCTTGGAGTTCTATACTTCTCGTTTCTAGTCACAGGTTGATTAGGGGTGGGGGTTTCAAACCTAGTCTTTTTGATGTCTTGTGGAGCTTGAATCACATCTTGGGCGCGTTTCATGGTCTTTATACCATCGGGGTTCGCATCACTCAGGTGTGTGGCTTTAGAAGATATTGTAAAAGCTTTAGCCACTAACACTCAAATGTTTCAGCAGGAAACAAGGGCTAGCATCAAAGACTTGGGGAATCAAATTTCACAACTGGCAGCCTCGTTGAATAAAACTAAAGCTGAAAAAGGGAGGTTGCCATCTCAAGCTGAAATCAACCCGAGAGAGCACGCTAATGCCATAACTCTTAGAAGTGGCAAGGAAGTACAAACTACCATGTCAAAGGTGGCAGCACCTGAAAAGAAAAAAGATGGCTTGAAACCAGCAACTTCTGATGCACCAACTGAAGAGGTACGTAACAAGCGAATTTTTCCAAAATCAAAAATTCTGATTCCACCACCTTTTCCTGGCAAGTTGAAAAAATCAAAGAAAGAAGAGATTGAGTAGGAAATTCTAGAGACTTTTAGGAAGGTCAAAATCAATATACCCCTACTGGATGCAATCAAGCAAGTGCCTCGATATGCCAAGTTTCTGAAGGAGTTGTGCACCAACAAAAAGAAGCTATAGGCTGATGAGACAATTAAAGTTGGGGAGAATGTGTCAGCAGTAATCCAAAGGAAGTTGCCATAGAAGTGTAAGGATCCTGGTATGTTTACTATACCATGTGTAATCGGTAATTTCAAGTTGGAAAAAGCTATGAAAGATCTAGGAGCATCGATTAACGTTATGCCCCTGTCAGTTTACAAGGCTTTGAACTTAGTGTTAGTGCTGTGCCCAAAAAGCCAATCATGAGATGATCGGGCCCCTTGAAGAAGCTTAGAAAATGCATGCACGGAGTTGATATACAACAAAAAGAAGCAGTAATTGCAAAGAGGCTGACACAATGAGACAATTAAAGTTAGGGATCATAAAGAATGACCGACAATGTCACTTGGGTACAGTAAGCCAAAGTGAATGTTGCCCCAAAAGTGCACACATAGAAGGATCCTGGTATGTTTACTATACCATCTGTGAGTCACTATAATCTTTTGTGAGAAAAGTTGCTAATTTCAAGATCTGGAAAAAGCTATGCTAGATCTAGGAGCATCAATTAACGTTATATGCCCCTGTCAGTTTACAAGGCTTTGAACTTAGGACCTTTAAAAAGCACAAGAGTAGTCATTTAACTAGCTGATAGGTCTAATTCATATCCTGAAGGGGTAGTCGAGGATGTTCTGGTTCGAGTAAATGAGCTAATTTTTCCTGCTGATTTCTATATTATTGATATGGATGATAAGTTTGTTTCGAATTTAGCTCATATTTTGCTAGGTAGACCGTTTATGAAAACAGCCAGAACTAAAATTGATGTGCATGAAGGGACTTTATCTTTTGAATTTGATGGGGAGATAGTAACTTTCAATATTTTTGAATCTATGAAATATCCTGAAAATTTTGAATCTGTTTGTCTTGTGGATATTATTGACCCGATTGCCCAAGATAGTTTTGAGCTGAATTTTGTAAGAGATGAGTTGGATTTTGTGTTGACGAACAGCAAAACTGAGAGGGATGCACAGCTGGAAATTAGTGATGACTTGAAGGAGGCCATTATGTCATTACAGTCGTTGCCAGTATTGCCCAACAGGTTAGTTGATCCATTTCTGCAACTACCGAGTACTTATGAAAGAGTTTTGCCTTCTGTTGAACAGGCCCCAAAGTTGGAGTTAAAGTCTTTGCCTGAAAACCTAAAGTATGCCTACTTGGGAAAGGCTAAAACTTTTCCGGTGATTATTGCAAGTGATTTGACTGGAGATCAGGAAGAGAAGCTGCTGCAAGTACTGAAGGAATACAAGACAGCAATTGGTTGGACGCTGGCAGACATCAAGGGAATCAGTTCTTCAATTTGTATGCACCGTATTCTCCTTGAAAAGGATGCTAAACCGGTAAGAGAGCCACAGCGGAAACTAAAACCAGCAATGAAGGAGGTTGTTTTAAAGGAGATTCTGAAAATTTTAGACCAAGGGATCATATACCCCATCTCCAACAGTCAGTGGGTAAGTCTAGTACATATTGTTCCTAAGAAAATTGGTCTCACTCTTGTTCCTAATGCGCAAGATGAGCTTATCCCTATGAAAGTCCAAAACGGGTGGAGAATGTGTATTGATTTTAGGAGGCTGAATTTAGCTACAAGGAAGGATCACTTCCCACTTCCGTTTATCGACCAGATGCTTGAGAGGTTGGCAAGTAAGTCATTTTTCTGTTTCTTGGATGGATTTTCTGGATACTACCAAATAGCTGTAGCTCCTGAGGACCAAGAGAA
>SMDT01002227.1:0-46706 GCA_005392925.1 Aquilaria sinensis | reverse complement strand
AGCAACCTAGACACTGGAAGCGCAATTGCAAGCTCTATCTTGAAGAACTTGCTAAGGAAAAGGGAAGTAAGACTTCCACTTCAGGTATTTTTGTTATAGAGGCTAACTTTTCTACTTCCTCATCTTGGGTATTGGATACTGGATGTGGATCTCACATTTGTGCAAATGTGCAGGATCTAAGTAGAAGTAGAAGATTGGCCCGAGGTGAAGTGGACCTACGTGTTGGAAATGGAGCAAGGGTTGCTGCCTTAGCCGTAGGGACTTATGTTCTCACTTTACCTAGTGGATTAGTTTTAGAATTAGACAACTGCTACTTTGTGCCTACTATTAGTAGAAATTTGATTTCTGTTTCTTGTTTGGACAAGAAAGGTTTTTCATTTATAATAAAGGACAAATGTTGTTCTATTTATTTGAATGAAATCTTTTATGGTAGTGCTCAACTTAGCAATGGGTTGTATGTTCTAGACCTCGAAGATCCAATCTATAATGTGAATACCAAGAAGGTCAGATTAAATGATTCGAACCCGACCTATCTCTGGCACTGTCGCTTGGGCCATATAAATGAGACCCGCATATCCAAGCTCCATAAGGATGGACTCTTGGACTCATTTGATTTTGAATCATATGAGACATGTGAGTCATGTTTGTTGGGCAAGATGACCAAAGCCCCATTCACAGGGCAAAGTGAAAGGGCTAATGACTTACTAGGACTCATACATAGTGATGTATGTGGCCCTATGTCTACACAAGCTAGAGGAGGTTTCCAATACTTCATTACTTTCACTGATGACTTCAGCAGATATGGCTATGTGTATCTTATGAGACACAAGTCAGAATCCTTTGAAAAGTTCAAAGAATTCAAGAATGAAGTAGAGAATCAACTCGGGAAGAGTATCAAAGTGCTTCGATCAGATCGAGGTGGAGAGTACTTGGATCGAGAATTCCTTGACTATCTGAAGGAGTGTGGTATAGTATCACAACTCACTCCACCAGGTACACCTCAATGGAATGGTGTATCTGAAAGGAGAAATCGAACTCTGTTAGACATGGTTCGCTCTATGATGAGTCAAGCTGACCTTCCAAACTCCTTTTGGGGACATGCTCTAGAGACAGCCGCTTTTACACTAAACCGAGTTCCATCTAAATCGGTTCAAAAGACACCATATGAGATATGGAGTGGGAGGCATCCCAATTTGTCTTTTATGAAGATTTGGGGCTGTGACGCTTATGTGAAACGTCAATCCTCTGACAAACTAGGGCCCAAATCTCAAAAATGCCTTTTTGTTGGGTATCCCAAAGAAACAAAGGGTTACTATTTCTACAATCCTTCTGAGCAAAAAGTGTTTGTTGCTCGAACTGGTGTCTTTTTAGAGAAAGAGTTTATCTCTAAAGGAACTAGTGGGAGGAAAGTAGAACTTGAAGAAATTCAAGAACAACAAGGAGACATCGAACCTGAAATGGAACCTGTGTGTTCCTAAATGGAAAGCTACTTGAGGATGTGTACATGACACAACCTGAGGGTTTTGTCACTCCTGAGAATGCTAATAAAGTGTGCAAGTTGCAAAGGTCCATTTATGGACTGAAGCAAGCTTCTCGAAGTTGGAATCTTCATTTTTATGAAGTAATCAAAGAGTTTGGTTTTATCAAAAAATGAAGATGAACCTTGTGTCTACAAGAAGGTTAGTGGGAGCGCTATTGTCTTCTTGGTGTTGTATGTAGATGACATACTACTCATCGGGAATGACATTCCTGAGCTACAGTCTGTGAAGACTTGGCTGGCGAAATGTTTCTCTATGAAGGACTTGGGTGAAGCAGCCTATGTGTTAGGCATCAGGATCTATAGAGATAGATCTAGAAAGCTTCGTGGCCTAAGTCAAAGTACATACACTGACAAGGTGCTAAAAAGGTTTAGCATGCAAGATTCCAAGAAAGGATTCTTGCCCATGTCACATGGTATAACTCTTTCTAGATCTCAGTGTCCGAGTACACCCGAGGAGAGAGAGCGCATGAGTAAGATTCCATATGCCTCAGCAATTGGATCTATCATGTATGCCATGATATGTACTCGTCCCGATGTCTCATATGCCTTAAGCATGATGAGTAGGTACCAATCGAACCCCGGTGAGAGTCACTGGACAGCTGTTAAGAACATCCTTAAGTACTTACGAAGGACTAAGGATGCATTCTTGGTCTTTGGAGGTGAAGATGAGCTCGTTGTAAGGGGTTACACCGATGCAAGCTTCCAATCCGATAAGGATGATTTTAGATCGCAATCTGGTTATGTGTTTTGTATTGGTGGTGGTGCTGTGAGCTGGAAGAGTTCAAAGCAAGAGACAGTAGCTGACTCTACAACAGAATCTGAGTACATTGCCGCCTCTGATGCTGCGAAGGAGGCAGTTTGGATCAAGAAGTTCATCACTGAACTTGGAGTGGTTCCAAGCATTGCCGACCCGATAGAGCTCTATTGTGACAACAATGGAGCAATCGCACAGGCTAAGGAACCTCGATCTCACCAGCGATCCAAACACATACTCCGACGCTATCATCTCATCAGGGAGATCATCGAGAGGGGTGATGTAAGGATATGCAGGACTTCGACAGACAGCAACATTGCTGATCCACTGACAAAGCCCCTTACGCAGCAAAAGCATGATAGCCATTCTAGGTCCATCGGTATTAGATACATGGATGATTGGCTTTTAGTGCAAGTGGGAGATTGTTAGTGTTGTGCCCAAAAGGCCAATCATGAGATGATTGTATTTTTTGCACATTGAGTCATGATATTTTATTAAGGCATTAATCCAGCAATTATGTTTGTTGTTTTGTTTCTGCGTAACTTAACAAACATAATTGTAACCCTAGAATAATGATATTCTTAAACATCCCTAGTCTAGTATTATTGTGGAGCGGGTTGCAATAATACATAACGACTAGCATATGTGGAGACTAATATGAGATATGTAGTCTACATATGGGTAAAAGTTGGAGAACTTGTGTATTGGACCGACCCACCATGAGAACACTACATGGATCGTTATATGAGTGTCATAAGTGATTCTCATAGTGATCATGGTATATGTAGTCCTTCGACCTAAGATCATCAAGGTTCCCTACATGTGAGTCACATACTTTGATACTTTTCTTTGTTGCTCGTAACTGAGTGAACTTGAAGGAGGTCATTGGGTATGTCACTTATCAAGCGGAGGGATTTGTATGATCAAGATGGGATTTGTCTCTCCTATGTAACGGGAGTGATATCTTCGGGCCCCTTGATAGAGTGAGACTTAGAAAATGCATGGCCATGCTCGGATGAGTTGATATATGATATCAATGTCATCAGTTTAAGTTGGTCTACTCGGTAATCAAGAAACCAAAGATTGGGCTATATGAGAGTGACACATTCTATGTCTCATGCTTAGTCTTGATATCTTGGACAAAGGGACAATGGCATATATCAGTGATGATCATAAAGGTTTAGTCGATTCACCGACAATCTTGTCACTTAGGTAGCAATGATGTGTTGCTAGACACCGCTCATTGCTTATGATCATAAATGTGATTTATGATAATTGCCAATGTGGCAAGAGCCTATTGGGTCGCACACATAGAGCTATTTGGATCATTAGAGTGCATGGGCTAATTATTTGGGTTATGGTTTCACTTTAATTTCATATTAATAATGGGCCAAAAAGTTGAGCCATTATTAAGCCCGAAATTAAATCCTAATTGGATTAGGGCTTTGAAACCCACTAGGCCTGGAAGTTGAGTCTCACTATAAATACAACTTCTAGTGAGAAATTCGCAGGTCTTCTTGCCCTAGCCTCCAAAAAGGACAGCCACACTCTTCTCTTGCAATTCCTTGGAGGACGCAAGCTAGCACTGCGTGCGCAAGAGAAACGCATCTGCCGGGACGTGGTGGAAGCGTGGTGATCCCGAGAGGCTCGTGTGGATACCATAGAGAGCCTGAACACGTCAACTGTTCAAGTTTTGTGATTCGACTCTACAGTTGAATGAGAGATCTCAACCGAAAATTAGGTATGAAATTTTCGAACACCCGGTTTACCCCGTTTCACTTGGATCCTGGAGGGTTTCGGTTAAATTCCGCTGCGCTGTTTGGCTCCCGAAACCCAACAGCAACTTCCTTCTCCGCAGCTTGGGCCAGCTGCAAATTTTTGACAGCTAATTCCGAGCATATGGCCTTAGTTTTTTCTAAGGCTTCTAAGGCCGAAGCTCGGAACGCCGTCTACCTTGCCACCCGAACTCTGAGAAAGCCGGCATACCCCAGTAGCTGCAAAAGGATAAAGGCGAGGTCGTTAAGACAAAGAGAAAACCAAACACTTAGAAAAAATTCAAGGAAGAAAGATAGGCGTGAAGTATACCTGGGCGCCGTGTTCGGAAAGCTTCGCGGCAAGAGAATTGTCGCCCGGGTAAGCCTCGGCAATGGCCTTAAAGGAAGCACCGGTGAGGATCCCTTTCGAGATCTCTTTAGCCATTTGCTGGCAGTCTCTAGAGTACAAATTCATGTCCTCTGTAAACGTCCAGAAAGGCTCCTTTGGGACTTTCCCCTTCGGGATGCGGGCGTCCCAAAGGGCTCTCCTCTCTACATGCTCAGCTGCCCAACCCGGAGTAAGCAACTCCTCTGCACGACAAAACAGAAGGCTGGATTAAGGCAAGTAAACCTCAAAACAAAAAGCTGGATTAAGGCAAGACATCACAAAACGAACCTGCTGGCACTTCGACCACATCATCGTCGGGATCTGGGACCTCCTCGGCAGAGATCCCCTTGCCTTTGCTTTTGTGCCGTTCTTCGGCAGAAGGGGCCTCTACCATGGCGTCCAGAAGAGCCTGTGACGGGGTAGGACTCTGAGGAGGGACCTCGGCAGTAACCTCGGGCTGAGGGATGGTGACAGCTTCCGGCTCTTCGCTAGCCTCCTCGGAAGCTTCTCGCTGAACGGATGGAATGGTCTTCTTCGCCCGTTTAACAGAAGGCCCAGCCCCGGTCGTTTTCCGCCTTCGGGAGACGACTTTCTTCGTCTGCTCACCCCTCTCGGATTGACCGATGAAAAGGGATTTGTAGAAAGCGGCAGTGTCTTCGCCCATTTGTGAAAAAGAAGGAAGACATCAGTGTGAGTCCAGAACGAAGTTATAACAAAGAGACTAGAAAATAACTTACTCTCATAAAAAGTTTCGAAAGAAACTTCCTCCCGAAGGAGTTGCACTAGCCAGGAATCCTTCCCTGTGATGGCAGGAGCCGGCATCCCGAGGTCCGTCTTGTGCTCCTTTACCACCCCTAGCTCCCGAAGGACCTCCTCGGTTATCAGCCTCCAATTGATAGGGAAGGGGTAAAGAGAACGCGAAGGGACCTCGGGACCCCAGTCGGCGACGGCTCGGATACGTCCGTCGAAATCCGTGAATACGGAAGTCAACTCGGGAGTCAATAGTATCCTCGGATCTACGACGTCATCCTCCAGCCTTCCCTGAGCCTACTTGGTCGGAACATGCGACCAGGCCTCCTCCATCTTCAGAAAGAAAAACTTTTTTTGCCACCCTCGCCAGTTGTCCTTAGTGGCGAAGGTGAACATATACTTTTTGCTCCCGGATCCCTGAGGTAGCATGAAGTAAAAGCCACCCTTCGGGACCACGTAAGTGGGGTTCTATTTTGAAAACACCACACATACAGAGGAAGGCGTTGAAATAGCAGTACGAGTTCGGAGGAAGTTGATTTACGGCAATGCCATGGAATTGGCAAAAGTCGCAAATCAACTTCAGAGGGGGAAACCGAAGTCCGGCTTTCAGCTGAGCTCGGAAAATAGTAATCTCGTTACTATGGTTTGAGAAGCTGTAATGGTCAGAACGCGGCAACCACGTAACAGCGTACGAAGGAAGGAAAATTTTTTTCTTCCACCTTGCTAATTTTGTAGGAGTGGTGCAGCAAGGGTGGGACAAAAGAGGTTGCCAACTTTCAGGAATAGGCATTTTTGGCTGAAAAACGAGTTCGGAAAAAGGCAAAAATGAACTTCGGGAAAACTTTGAAAAACAAAGAGTTCTGGAAATCAAAACCCACCAAATCTTTTGCCATAATATGGGTGTGAAGACGCCGTTGTGAAAGGTGACAGGAAAAAAGCTCAGGTGAAAGAACCGCCGTGAAAAGGAAAAGAAAGCAGAAGGAAAACCAGAGCAAAAGCAAAAGCAAAAGAGACAAATGACAAAATGAGCATATATATAGGCCGAGGGAGGTAGGCGAACCGGCGTCATAAGTGCTCTGCGAAGGCGAAACGTCACCATAACTGCTCTTTTGTGCCTAAAAAGGCACGCCTGCCGTTACAACACAATCCCCACCAATAACAAGCTGCCACGTGTTAACCATCGCGCCAAAAGGGGGGATGCGTGTCCCGACACCCCTCATCCTTAGGCGCGTCGTTCCAGACTAACACACCTATTCCTGACACATGATGTGGCGCAGACCTAAAAACCTGGAAAGCAGGTTACTTCGAAGATACCAACAGACAGGCTATGGTAGAAAAGCTTACGTCTTCGGACGAAAGGTCCGTCTTCGGAACAGGAACTGCACTCAAGGCCCAAAGAGGGGCCCTCAGGAAGCTAACAAACCGAAGTTTCCACTTCGGCTTTTTCGAGGGGGGCCTATGATAGCGGAAAGGCTCTCGCCTCTTCCAGTATATACTTCCCTGAAGGTTTGTTCGGGGAGCCTGACGTAGCTCGGAAAGAAGCATTGCCATCGACCTCAGCAGAAGCGAAGTCGAGCACGACGAAGTAAGTACTTCGGCTGAAATGCCAGGTTATCTTAATGGGTTGCTGACTCCCTCGGGGAACCGAACATATTGCCTTTGGGAGAAAAGAACCAACTACTGAAAGCAGGAGAGATTCTCCCCGAAGGCGGAACTCCCGAGCTAGAGAACTCCCCGAGCCGCTAGCGTGATTCCCGAAGAAGGGCGTCCGTACCAAAGGGCGACCACGCCTAAAGGACCTCGGGAGTACGGCATGAGCATTTAATGAGCATTTAAGGAGCCTCTGACAGATCGCCCACACGCTACCTGAAACGGCGGCCTGACATGCTGACATCATCCAAGTCCCGTCTCAGCCACAAAACCAGGAGCCTACAAATGGCTACCTGTTCCCTACGCCCAAAAAGCACAGAAAGAATCCGACCGAACATGTGTCAGGATCTGAACGGGCCAGGTACTTCTATAAATACTGGGAAACAGGACTTGGCAAGAGATCTCTCCATCGGCACTCTCGTACAGCAAAAAACATATACAGGCCAGACCCTATATCCATTTAGGATTCTTACTTTACTCACTATCAGGACACTAACTTGGGCATCGGAGGCTCCTCCCCGGAAAACCATCCTGGGGACCTCTTAACGCTTTTCTCTGAGCCTTTCAGGTACCTTCCCACCTGGGGAACCTCTCCGTCAGACGTTCTCCCTCCTCGGAAGCTCCCTCGGAACTCACCATGTCATTAGACAAAGATGCCTCAAGCCATCACAAATATTATATAGTAGATGGAACTTTATAGATATAGGGTTGATCAAATATATTGCTTTTTGACAGAATTTTGACCTTGAAAATTTAAAACAAGACTTGTGAGGTAGTCATCACTTTCCAGTTTCATCCTAAAGTCTGTATACGGCATAAGTGGTATTAAAACTTCGACATGGAAGTAACGCCACATGTGTAGATAATAAATATCTTTTTTTTTTTTTTTTTGGAAAGTAGGCATAATAGCTTCACTTAAGAATCATGGTTACATTCCACAGCAATAACAACACCATAAGCATAATTAAAAATATGGCTTCTTGTAGTTTAGAAGAGTAGCCATTTTTGCTCATCTGGGCTGCAGAAAACATATAGCAGAATTTAACACATATTCTCTTTGCTAAACATAAAAGCAGCAACTCTCACACAACATATCATAAGTTAGCAATTATACCACAATAGAGTCACAATACTTGGAGCATTAAACTGATGTAAGTTCTAAAGTACACTTTGAATAACTCTACTAGACGCACATGGAAATGGCATGACTAGAACTGATGGTGGTTAGATTAAACTACTGTATGTTGCACAGAGCATTTTGAATAGTTTAAAGAACATTGTTTATTTATTATAACCTCCATAGAATGCTCAGTTATAACCTCCATGTAGACAATATAAAGCCTTTACCCCTTGAATTAACCGTTTGTGATTTCCCACTTAACAAAAAATATTAAAAATAGAATCCTCAGCTCCTTCATAGCTTATACGGGAATTTCTCTTTGATCGAGCAAAATGGATACACAAAATTCAAGTGACAGATGAATGTTGACTTAACTAATTGATGATTGATTCATGTCAGGGCATTTCTTATTTAACAAAAAGGAGCTATTATCCCCTGAGTTGTTAAACTGAAAAGCTTAAAAAGAATCATGCCTTGAGCCAAAACATATATTTTTTCTTTTTTTTTTAAAGAAAAAATATAGTAGACAAGTCCTGTGCAACACAGACAACCTGAAAAATAAGCACGCAGACAACACAGACGGCATAAATGGCAAAATATTGACAATCTTCTTCCACTTACCTGGATAACAGTCTTCGACCCACTAAACACCTCTATCTTCTTCCAATCACAATCAAACCTGAAGTAGGTTGCAAAAACATGAAATAATCAGCCACCCAGTAATTCTGAACAAAATATTGTGAATTAAAAACAGGCCTAAGAAAATCCAATCTGGACACAAGCCAGTTCTGGTCGGGCATGCTTGGCTTGACCAGCCCATCCCATGAAAATCCAAAGAGAAATCACAGTCTAGAAAATGAGATCGAGAAGAGGATAGGGGAGAGATAGATAGAGAGACACAAAGAGAAAGACAGAGAGATCATATCGGAGGAGAAGTTTGAAGGCGCTACGAGGGAGAAGTCCAAAGGTGCCGGGAGGGAAAAGTCAAAGACGCCGGGAGGGAGAAGGTTGAAGGCGTCGGGTGGGAGGGGGCCGATTGTGCGACGAAGAGAAAGTGAGCCTGATGGATTTCCCGTTTTCGAAAAAAAGAAAACAACTTAAACCAAGTTTTCTATTTCTTACTAACATAGAAAATTGTTTTCTAGGAAAACTGAAAAAAAAATTATTTAACTAAACATATTTTCTTTTCATTTTCTAATTTTTGAAAATTTTTTTGGAAAAATTAGAAAATTCTCCACAACTAAACAGAGCCTAAACTTTTCAAGCACAAATCCCAAGCGTATTTAGAAAAAGAAAATCAATAGTTGAATGCTTGGCCCTCAGCAAGTAGTATTAGCGAAAGCCAGGTAGAACAAATGAGAGAGCTTCTCGTTTTGATCTGGGAGTGAGGTAGAAAGGTAGAAATTATAATGCTTTGGAAGGGGCTATTGCAGTGGCCAAGTGGTGATTTTACTTAATTGGCCACACCCTATTGATCATACATCCATGTGCTTTGGGTAAGAGAAATGGCCATAATGTAATTTTGGCATCAGAGCGACCGAAATGCTGACTATAAAAATAGTGGCCTAAAAAATTTAAGTTAATTGCACATCCTTCCATGTTGCCACTGTCACAGTGACCAAAGCAAAGTTGCTCCTTTAAATTTTCAAATTTCCCTCATATTCTTACATTATTATCAACAAAAAAAATTATCTCAAATTTCCCTCATATTTTTACATTATTATCAACAAAAAAAATTATCTTATGACCGAAAAAATCAAATAAAAAAATTTCTTAAATCGTGCACAATTAATCCTTTTAAAATATACTTTCATTTAAAATTATATTCATTAAAAATTATATTTCTAAATATTATTTTCTAAATATTTTTAAATACTATTACCAAATATTAATAAATACTATTTTTAAATATTATTTAAGTATTACTTCTAAATATTTCTAAATATTACTGACAATTATATTTCTAAATGTCATATTTTTAAATACTATTTATAAATGTTACTAAATATTATTAAATACTATTTATAAAAAAAATATTACTAAATAGTATTCAATATAAAATTTTGTTTCTTTCACTAACTGACTTTCCTATGACATAGAATCTACAATAAATATTGCCATAACATACTCGAATAAATGTTCTAATAAAAGGGAAAGAACAATTAACCATTGTCCCCTGATGAGGATAATTGAATGTCATCTGCTTCATCTTTAGACATCTCAATGTTGGCATTAAGGTCAATCATAGTATGACCAATGTTTTGTTGAAGAACATCCCCATATGTGGTAAAGTCAACCAGTATGTTAACAATGTCAACTCTGGGCGAATCGGACACAGCTGCTTCATTCTCGACATCAAGTTGTTGGAATGGTTCATAAGCTGATGCATGTGCAGACGTACTCCTGGGCTGGTCTTCTACATTGTCTACCATATTACACTCAATGAATAGGAGAGGCTTGATTCTAACAACAGCCCACTAGTGTTGTAATGAAGGATGAGGATATTTGGCATAGTACACTTGTTGAGCTTGGTGCACAATAATAAATGACTTAGGTGGACTTAAACTCAATCCCCACTTCGCATCAACCAAACTAGAATTAACATATGCATGGACACCGCAAGTTGGATCAAACCACGTGCACTTGATAAAGTGACTTTACTGGTAGATGTTCCAGAATACTTCAATTCAATAATATCATCAATAATTCTTAAAAGTTGAAACTCTTGGATCCCAATGTGTTACCTTTAATCATTGCACTCTAGATGGCTATTGTTTTAGTTAAACCATACATCCGTGCGTGAAATCAAAATTTGTTCACAATGCAGCCATTGTTACATGTCACTGTGTATAATGGGCCATGAGACAATTCCACTAGCCGATTGCCTAACCATTATGGTCATTTTTCACCCTAAATAGTACAACAAATGGTTGTAATTCACATCTAATAGTAGATACGAAACATAACATAACATAAGTTATAGATGAATGTCACACATATTCACGAAACCAATGAGTGAACTCCTAATGGAGAAATGTCTCAAGTTGTCTTTTAGTCACACGAGGGAACTTAGATCGTAAGACATCCGCAAAAATTGTACATGCAATCAAAGAAACATTACTAAATGCAACTTTGGTGGGTATCAGAGGATGATATGAAATTTGTCATGCTCGACAATACTACGTAGACATAAGGTTTCTTGGGTACTTGATTTGGGATATATTTCTTGGAAATACATTATTCCAGGAAATTGGAGGGACATGCTGCCAAAATTTCTTTTAGTCAGTGAGAAAAATTACAATATGTTAGTACGATATGACTTGTACATTTCTGAATAGCCTAGGGGCAATCCCTTTAGATATTATTTTTAGACTATAGGAAAACATGTATTTTTGTTTATTGATGAATCAAAAACATATATATATATATCTTATAACAACGGTAATCATTGATAGACAATCTACAATTTAGATGCATGTAAGATTACAATATATCTAATCATTTTTCAATAATAATGAATAATATATATAAAAAATAACTATTAACATAACTATAAAATATTCATACCCATATAACTATAAAAGAAAAATTACCTCACTATAGAAGTTGCACTTGAAGCACTAGAGAACTTAATAAAAACTAGCAGCAGCTTCTTGTAAAAAGGGCAGAGTTGAAAGGAAGTGAAAGAGAAAAAAGCATGTAGAAGCAATCTAGATGGCTAAAATGACAGGAGTAGGTGATTTATAAGGGTTAGGCGACCGTCCTAACTATTAGAAGTGATTGCTTTTTAGGGCCCATAAAAAATGGTTACCCTAATGGTCACCATAAGCCACTAAATGGCAACCATTTGCTGCAGTCGCTATGGTGACCGTTATGGCGACCATAAGAAAATAGTGGCCAAACGGTCGCATTAATGCTGCACCTACTTTTTGCCGACTGTTTTGGTGACCGTTTTCTCAGACAACCATTTTTTTAGTCTCTATCGCTAGTCACTCTAACCTAAATTTGTTGTAGTGGATCCTCAATTTTTGAGGTGGTTGTGAACATTTTGTTACCTCACCTTAGGCTTTATGATCCAGAAATGCGCATCCTTTGCTCCTTTTGTGACCATAATGGTGCTTAATGCCTTAATGGCTCCCATTGTGTTCAATAAAGCTTCTTCCTGAAAAGAATCTGTGGGCCTTTTCCTCACTTTTGATATACAAATTAATGAATAATGGTTTTTCCTTAAAGAATGAAAACTTTCATCAATTTGCAAAACTAGAAAAAATAACTTATGGTCCTTACATTTGATTAAAAATTTTTTTAGTCTCCATTTTTCAACTCGAAAATGTAAATTGCATGAGTTGAATGGTAGAAACATGATTTAAAATGATGATGGTTTTTCTTTAGAATATGTGGAACAATATTAAGAGGTAAAATACTTGATTGAGGAAAGTCAAGTTTGAATGGTGTAAAAGAATAGCCTTTTAATGCCACTTATAAGTAGATTTGATTGCTTTGAAACACTTGATAAGCTAACCCAGAGTCACCACCTTTTCTAAAAAGTTGGACCTCATCCATTTCCCTAACTCCTGCAATTCATGTGTAAAATTGCTTTGCATGTTACAGATATCTTATACACTGTCTTTGTAGGATTTTAGTCTAGAATCCATAGCTCAATATTCTTTTTTTTTTTCCTTTCTTTTCATTCCTTTTTTTTTCCTCTAACTTTTTGCTTAGGCTATGTTAGATATTTACAACCTAGCAAGCTATTGTCCTTTTTTCTTTTTTCTTTTTTTTACTAAGCTGTGGTCTTGATAACTTGAAGGTGTTGTTATTCACTTCATAAAAACCTTTGTGATCTCCTAGATAGCTGTGATAACTCTCCTAGTTAATGAATAGCTTTGACCCAGTAAGTATGTTTTATTTAAGTGTTTTCACTTAAGTACCTTAAGCAGGAAAGACAACCCAAGTAAAGTAAAAATGAGTTCCAAAGTCTGATTTGGCACATAAGAGTGTAAAGGGCAAAATGGTAATTTTAACCCAAGTGGGTGGGATGACTATAATTTTGAAGAAATTAAGGTCATGTAAGCAATTTTGACTAATTAAGTTAACATCATGAGTTAATCTAGCTATCAGAACCATCATTTGAAAAAAAAGTACAAAAATTGCACTAAGTGTTCAATTAAGCCATTTACGTCTTAAGTAGCTTAAGTGTTAAAGAGGCTAAGTGTAGGAGGCTTATGAGCATTCTTTAGGACCAAGGAGGGACGGTTTTGGTTGTGTGTTTAGTGGCCATTTTGAAACAAAAGTGAACTTGAGGCCCAAGAGGCAAGAAAACTAGAATTATGCCTTAGTGGAGTGGTTAAGATATTTTGGGAAGTGTTGACTTCCATTATCATCCTTCTCTTTCCCAATTTCGTAGCTGTCCCTCTCTAGTAGTTCCTCTATTACAAACCTCTTCAATTCCACAAAATTCCATCAAATTTGAAGGCCTCAAAGTGAATTCAAGAAGCTCCCAACTCATTCTTGGTGCTTTAGCTTTATTTTAGCCATTTGTTGCTTGTTTTAGGTATAAAACCTAAGGTAAGCTTCTTGGTTTGTTTGAACTAGTTCTAAGGTGTTTGAGTAGCTATAAATGGTCTTTATTTAAAGTTTTTTGTGCCATATCACATTGGTTTTAGGTCTAGAACTCAAGAGAGCTAAGTTGAGCTCAAGTGTGCTTGTGGTGCTTATGCTTTGTTCTTGCTTTATGGCTGAATTTGAGGTAAGGGTTCAAATTAATTTAGCTCAAATAATGCATAAAAATGTAGTATTACATGTGTGAATGAATTAAAAATAAGACCAATATGAATTGGGTTTGGGGATTGAAAGATTGAGCAAGTTTTGTGCAAGATATCATGTAGTCGCACAATGCTGGAAGGGCATTGGTGATGTGTCATCGTGGTGATGCAAAATGGTGATGTGTCACCAATGACTTCCCAAGAAACCTAAGAATTGATGCCTTTGGCGACCCTCTCAAGCTCGGGGCACCTTAAGAATGTCTCAATCTCTTGATTAATTTCCCTAGGCTATTCTAAGATGTTCCATAGCTTTGATTGGGCCTAAAAGTCATTCCTAAGTTGAGAATTATGGATTATTTAAGTAGTAGCTAAGTGGTGTCGTTAAGGTATGGCTAAGTAGAGTGGCTTAGGGGGTAAAAATGCTCAAGTTGCTAAGGGGGCACTAAAGGGATTAAGGTGGGTTTCAGAGTTTTCATTAGCCCAAGTGAAAGGTCTTACACCTTTGGGGAAATGAAGAGGAAACCTAAAAGGATCCCAACCAAACCATGTGGTTTGGTAAGGAAGTCGCTAAGGAGCTCTAAGCTAAGCTTTAAAAGCTTGGTAAGTTGGCCCACATAAGAT
Source organism: Aquilaria sinensis (assembly GCA_005392925.1). Lineage (NCBI taxonomy): Eukaryota > Viridiplantae > Streptophyta > Magnoliopsida > Malvales > Thymelaeaceae > Aquilaria > Aquilaria sinensis. The sequence goes on along the minus strand of SMDT01002227.1, from coordinate 32,364 downwards.
GGCAACCTTGCACAATAAGTTAAGGGTAAGACGGGTAAGGTTGGAGAGGAGGTGATGAGCTACTCTAGGATGCATAAGTGGGACTTAAGGGAGGTAAATGATTCGGGATATGAGGTCCAGTGTCTCAAGTACCTCCATCGTTTGAGCTCATAGCAAGAATAAGACACCTAAGGTGTAAGAAGTCCCAAGGAATGTGCATATTGCATATCATACATTCAGGTATTGTATATCTTTTATGCTATTAATTTTTGTTGTTTGTTGGTTGGTTATTTATTTGTTTGGTTGCCATATTTGCATGCTTGCTTGCTATCTTGTTTACAGGTACCCCAAGGGACCCTTACTGAGAACATTTATGTACTCACTCCTTTAAGTTTATTGTGCAGGTTCTAACATCAAGCCTAACAACTAAGTGGATAGTTGTGTGCTAAGTTTCTCCTTTTGTAGGTACTTATTCACTGGAATTCTTGAGATTCTAAGTGTACTTGAAAGTTAAGCTTTGTACTAAATGTTATGCCTTTATAGTTTATAGGCTAAGTGGCACACAAGGATAAAAAAAAAGGGCTACACTTGGAGCTTGATAGCTCAAAGGTGGAGCTCAAGTGATGGATCTTGGTTAAGAATTTTGCCTTGTATATATATAGTACATTATGTACAAAGACATTGCCTCATTAGGATATATTATGGTGTTAAACCATTGAGTTAGTTTTAGGTCCATACTAGTGTTGTAGAGTGTGCACAAACTATTTCTTGAAGTTGAAGTAACTAGTATTTTATTGTCTTGGCATGGTTTAAGTACTTTTTAAATGGAATGCTCAAGTAATGTTTTCTTAAATGGTTTACTTATTTTTTTTTGCATCACCAAGACAATTGCATGCATATTTTCTTATAGGGTAAGTTAATAAACTAGTGCACATAAATTGTCTTAATTTACCTACAAGTAATAGTTAGCCAATAGTAACGAAGTGAGATCACAGTCTCAAAAAGCTACAAGTTAAGCAGTTCAAGGCACTAGGACCTCGCCCCATGACAGTTTGGTTTTAAAGTAGGTTAATGGTCCTAGTAGAGGCAATAAGTGAACGAAGATCTAAGTGTTCCTTGTGCTAAGTGTATTTGGTACTGCTTATATGTTGTGCTGGGTGTGGGCTTCTAACTTTTGTTGTAAGTATCAGGGTGAATACTTGGTCAGGTGCTGTTGCTAAGGCTCAGGCTCTTGGTGTGGAAACTAATATTGGGGTAGATATGAGAGAAGTGGTGGCTTTGTTACGTAGGCTCAATGATTCTATGGACTGAATGCTACATGGCATGGCTATCCTACTTGAAAGCATGCTCATCCTCCAAATGGAGGGGAGATCTTTGAGGACTCTAATGGGGTAAGGGTTGAAGTGCACCAAGGTCCAATGGTGCACTAAGGTCAAGGAAGAAATCCTTCATCGCAAGGGTAAGTGCAAGGTCAAGAGCAAATATCGAAACATGCTCAAATGAAAATTAAAGAGGATAGTAAGGAAGAGGATGGAGAAGATATCCATCCCTGTAGGAGGAGGAGGAGACCCGTTATTCCAGACCACATGGGGCTTATATCGATATGTTGAGAAATTAACACTCCTAAGTTTAATGCTATAGGTGATCTTAATGCGGTCGAAGGTTGGTTGTATTAAATTAATGAAATATTTGAGAACAAGAAGTTAGATGACAAGGCTAAGATAAATTTAGTGCCTTTCTTCTTGGTAGGCAAGGCTTCCTTGTGGTGGAGAGATGTCATGGAGAGACTTAAGTCCTATAATGAAGGTAGACTAGGGCAAAGGCCCAAAGAACTTGATTAGATCAAATTTGAGAAGGAATTCTAGAATGAATTCAATAGTGAGGTGGCCTAAGATCAAAAAAGGATAGAATTTGATGAGTTGGCTCAAGGAAGTTTGACAGTCCATGAGTATGAGAGAAAATTTAGTTTTCTTTTCTGGTATGCTCCTCATTTGGCCAGGAAAGATAAACTTAAGGCAAATAAGTTCATTCATGGACTTAAGGTGGAGTTAAAGAGTTTATTGACTATTATTGGGGTTTGGATCTATCATGAGGCCGTTCAAAAGGCCTTGGCATTTAGAAAGGAGTTGATGGAAGCGAAACCCAAGGATAAGGCTATTGAGCCAAGGGTCTCAGTGCACTCAAGATTGTCAAACAAGAGTGATGTGAATAGCTTAAGCACCCTCATACACATTGTAGGAGTTCTTAAAGCCGTTGAAGCTAAGGAGCTCAAATTGGCACTTTTGAGCATCTTTTGGAGCTTCCATGACCAAGTTCAAGCTCAAAAGATCTATAGCCATTCAAAAGGAGCTATTTCAAGTCAATATTCCTTTATTAAGTTATTTCCTAGCTATCCAAGCTAAGAGAAGGTAGCATACTTGGAGAAAGGACAAATGCCCAAGTTTTTGTTTCATCATGCTTAAATAAAGCCTAAAGGGATTCTAATTTGTGTCAATTCATATCCATGGTGCCAAGGACGTATCTTAAGCCTTATTCTAGTATTTTTGGATCATATATTATGGAAAGGAAAACAATCCAACAACTTCCATATGTTCTACACACCTAAGTGCACAATTTCAAAGTTTGGAGCCCACACATGCACCATTGGAGACCCTTTTGGAGTCATCATGTGCCGTTTCTTTATGTGGTCAAATTTTCATGTCCACAAGCTCAAGGAATCTCATACACAATCTATTGGAAATTTTTAAGCTAAAGGATTCTAGGGTTTCGGGAGCCAAACTAGTGCAACGAAATATAACCGAAACCCTCTAGGATCCAAGCAAAACAGGGTAAACCGGTTAGTCAAAATTTTTCATACCAAATTTGATTAAGATATTTCACCCAATTGTTAAGTCAAATCACAGAACTTGAATAGTTGACGTGTTCAAGCTCACTATGGCATCCACACGAGCCTCTCAGGATCACCACGCCTCTACCACGTCCCCATAGATGCGTTCCTCTTGTGCTCGAAGTGCTAGCTTGCATCCTCCAAGGAATGGCAAGAGAAGAGTGTGACTAGAACATTCAGAACTCTTCTAATTTCTTGCTTAAGGTGGCTAGGGAAAGAGCTGTGAAATTATCACTATATGATGTATTTATAGTGTGACTCAACTCCCAAGCCTAATGGGTTTCAAAGCCCGAATCCAATTAGGTTTAATTTTGAGCTTAATAATGACTCAACTTTTGGGCCAATTATTAATATGAAATTATCATAAAACCATAACCCAAATAGATTAGCCAATGCACTCAAATAATCCAAATACCTTTATGTGTGCGACCCAATAGGCTCTTACCACGTTAGTAATGATCATAAATCACATTTATGATAATAAGTAATGAGCAGTGTCTACCAACACATCATTGCTACCCTAGTGACAAGATAGTCGGTGATTCGACTAAACCTCTATGATCATTATCTATATATGTCAATGTCCCTTCATCCAAGAAATCAAGAATAAGCACGAGACATGGAATATGTCATTCTTGTGTAGCCCAATCTTTGGTTCTTGATTACTGAATAGATGAACTTAAACTAATAACATTGATATCGTATATCAACTCATCTGAGCATGGCCATGCATTTTATTAATCTCACTTTATCAAGGGGCCCGAAGATATCACTCCCGTCACATAAGAGGGACAAATCCCATCTTGATCATACAAAACCCTCTACATGATATGTGACATACCCAATGACCACCTTCATGTTCACTCAGTTACGAGCAATCAAAAGGAAGTATCAAAGTATGTGACTTACATGTAGGGAACCTGGATGACCTTAGATTAAAGAACTACATATACCATGATCACTGTGAGAATCACTTATAACACTCATATAATGATCCATGTAGTGTTCTCATGTGGGTCGGTCCAGTACACAAGTTCTCCAACTTGTACCCATATGTAGACTACATATCTCATATTTCTCTACATATGCTAGTCGTTGTGTATTATTGTAACTGATGCCCAGCAGCATCCTCGTTGTATGACATGTTGGCCTGAAGGAGAAACTTCCAATATGAAGGTGCCTGAAACACTCAGAAGAACAAGGGTTAGGAGTTCCCCGGAGTGTATTTTCGGGGGAAAAGCCTCCGACGCCAAAGTCAGTGTTTGTGAGAGTAATAGTAGTAAGGAACAGAGAGTGGGAAAATAGCGAGAGTTCTATGTCCTATGTTTACCAAAGTCCTTCCTAAGTACTCATAGGAGGGCGGAGGGAGAAGGTCGTTTGACACAGCCTTTTCAGATTGTGTCACGTGTTCGGTTAGATTCAATCCATACCTTCAGAGATAGGTACCTCCAATTGGCCGTAGACCATTCCAGCCAAAGGGCAGGGGCGTGTGCGAGGCCTCTTTGTCAAAGGTTCCTTAACCATTTTTTTAGTATCTCCATGAGACCCCTTCGGGGCATGTGACCCATATGGGCAAAGATTTTCCCTGAGGGCTATTAAGGAAGGTCCTTCGGCAGAGTGGGTTACCTTTGGGAGACGTTTTCCTTCATCGAGGATGGTGGATCAACTTTTCCGAGGTTGGTAGGTTCATCGATCCGAGGGTGGTAAAAGACACTTTTTCCCGAAGTTGGCCATGTTACCTCGCCGAGGGTGGTGTATGAGTATTCCCCGAGGTCGGGGCTAGGCCCTCACCGAGGATGGTTTCTGGCTGCTTAATCAAGAGACCTCAGGGGCTAGCAGCCTTCGGCTATCCAGGAATGTTCCCTCCAAGGACAATGAAGGCACCCCATCTCCAAAGTTGGTCGCTCATACTCACCGAGGGTAGTGCTCAATAGGCAACTTGGGAGTTCTTTAAGGGTAACAGCCCTTTAGCTATCACATGCCCCCCTCCGGAAGCTGAAGTTGTGTCTTCGGCATTAAGCCTTTGCTAAAGTGATGTGAAATTATTTGTTGGAGGTGGCAGACGTCCGAGTCAGCATAGTCGAATTATGATCGAGCTCGCCTTATTCGGAATGGGCACTATTTTTGGTTTAAGATGCCTTCTTTGGCCAAAGAAAGATCTTTGACCAAAATTTTGATGTTTTTTGAAGTAGTGTCTTCCCCTTCTACGTTTTTAGATGCCTTCCAGTGAATCGTCACATCTTTTGACCAGGTAGATGCGTCATTTCGGGCTAGACTTACATAGGTCCGCCAGCTGTTAGAAGGTGTGCCCTTATTTCTCGCGTCAGGTGACATGTGTCACCAGGTGACTGGTGAACTGTCACGTCCATTATGTTGGTAACGTCCCTTCACCTGTGAAGGGTCATTATGGCAACGCTTTGCCAACCTCTTTCGGTTTATACAAACCCTTCTCCCTTTAGATTTCTCCACACTTCTCAACTTTCACTCTCTTTTGCTCTATAATTTCCTATTGTCTTTTTCCCTCTTTTGCGGTGCTTCTAGCGGCGGAGCGATTTTCCGGCAAGCTTGTGGTGGTTTTCGAGGTTACCATCTTCGATCTGAACTAGGTGGGTTTAATTCAGACGTTCCTTTTTTTTTTGTTTCAATTCCTTTTCCCTTCGTCTTTCCGAGCTCAGGGTCTTTCGTCTCCGAACATATATTCTTCCCAAGTTAAAGCTCGTCCCATTCCTAAGAGTTGGCTCCCACTTAACTCTCATCTAAGCTGTGTCACTTTGGAGAAAGTGATGAAGTGGTCGGCTAAGTTCTTTCTTCCTTCTTATGCCATCACTAAGGTACCTAGCCCTGGTATGCTTAGCTATGCTCCTCATTCGGATGAGGTTATCATCTTTAGGGCTCAACTAAAGGCCGGACTTCGGTATCCTCCTCTGAAGACGATTTGCAACTTTTGCCAATTCCATGGCATAGCCGTGAATCGAATTTCCCCAAACTCCTACTCCTACTTCAATGTTTTTCTTTGTATATGTGGGGTCTTCAATATAGAGCCCTACTTTATTTTTTTCATGCAATATTACAAACTCCACCTGGTTCCGAAGGGCGGGTTCTACTTCTTGCTTCCTCGGGGATTTGGGAGCAAGAAATATACGTTCACCTTTGAGACAAAGGACAGTTGGCAAGGGTGGCAAAAGAAGTTATTCTTTCTGAAGGTGGATGAGAAGTGGAAGGATGTACTGACCAAATGGGCTTCGGGGACTCTCGTTATTAATGTAGTGGATCCGAGGAAGCTACTAACCTACAGCTTGAGTTCTAGTTTAAGGAATTCAACAACCGTATTCGGGCTGCCGCGGATTGGGATCCTGAGGTCCCTCCGCGTTCTTTATACCCTTTCCCCATCAGATGGAGCTTCATGATCGAAAAGGTCTTTCGGGAGCTCGGTGTAATCAAGGAACACCTTACCAACAAGGGTATGCCAAAGCCCTTATTTGATGGCAAGAAAGCATGGTTAGTGATGCTCATTCGGGGTGAACTCACATACTTGGCCCTTCAAGAGAGTAAGCTTCTTCCCAGATTTTGTCATCTATACCATTCTGTACTTGCACTAATGTTCTTCTGTTTGCAGAGATGGGTGACAAGTCTACTACTTTTTACAAAAGTCTCTTCCTCGGCCAAGCTGAGAAGGGGGAGCAGCAAAGGAAGAAGCCAGCGCCTAAGAGGAAAAAAGCACCGGGTGGTCCTTCTTCAGCCATGAAGTCAAAGAAAGCCAAGGAGGGCTCCCTTCCTCCTCTATCCAAAGGGGAAGTGGAGGTGCTGGATCAGACTCCCGTTCTCCCTGACCCACCTTCGGAACTTGCCATTAGTTATACTCCTCTGAGTCCTAATGCGGCTGTCGAGGTGTTGGGGACTTCAGTCGAGGAGTTTTCAGCCAAGGAACTATAAGAGCGCTAAAGAATAAAGGGCCAAGGTGTTCCTACCGAAGTCCTTGACGTCAGTGACTCTGAGGGAGACAACGCTGAACTTCCCCCAGGTTTGTCCATTAGCCATTCCTCTATAAGTTTAGGAATTTTTGGTATTTTAGACCTGATAGACGAATGGCTAAGGGATAACGTATTAATGGAACTTCGGCGTGACTTTGTAGATGAAGGAGTGCATGCTCTATGGGTGGAGGACCATGCTCGAAAGAGGGCACTTCGGGACTCCAAAATCCTGAGGGACAAGGTTCCGAGGGAGCCCTTCTGGACTTTCACGGAGGACATGGACTTGCCGAAGGCCAAGGAACTTTTGCTAGCTCGGTCATCAAATATGGTGAGCTTAATAAAATCACCAAAAATGAGTTGGCCAACCTTTGACAGGAAGTGCTAAAGAGCCAAGGTGAACTTTTGGAGGATTTTTCCTTCAAGGTGTCGGACCTCGGTGCAAGGGTGATATCGCTGACCCCAGTGAATAAGGCTTTTCAAAAGGAGAATGAGGAAGCTGTTACTGACCTTATGAAGACACTAGGGCTCAATGCCGAACTCGAAGTTGAGGTCGATAGGCTTAAGAAGGAGAAGAAGAATAAGAAGAAGAAGCTGGAGAAGGAGGCCGAGGTCCTCAAGAAAAAGCTGGAGGATTTGAAGGCGGTGAAAGCTAAGTCCGATGAGGCGACTAAATCCTCTTATCAGGACAGTTTTTGCCTTGCTTGCCACCAAATCTTGTCCAAGTTTCCTGACCTCGACCTTTCCTTCCTGACGGCTATGGACATTCCTAAAGGAGAATCTTCGAAATGGTTGAGGCTAGAGTTTCTCAACCTTCCTATTCCCCTTCCTTCAGCGATCAAAGTCGGTGTAGACGAAGAAGGAGAGTCAGAAGATAACCCAGCCGAAGAGGCTAGAGACCCCGAAGATGGGTAAGCCAAGCAATAGGTGCCTCATTTTCCTTGCACTCTTTCTTTTTTTCCTGGGGAGTTCTACTCCTTGTACCTTTTGTAGTGAAATGTTAATGAAATGGAGCTTTTCCTTCTTCAAAATTTTGGCTAAGTCCTTGATTAATATAACGTTGGATACTGTCTTCATCCTTCGGCATTTTAACCATCTTTGGCTATAAGTCATACTATTCTTGTAAAGACTTAGGAAGTTAGTCCCTTTGAAGGTTTGATGACCATCTTCGGTCAACCTTCTTTGGAAAACTTGGCTTTCAAGAATAGGTAAGTTCCTTTGACACCAACCGTATTCGGTCGATCACCCTCAGTTAAACTTAATTTGTGCAAAAAATTGTTAAGCGCCTTTGGAATCATCCCTGTTCAGTAGCAACCATATTCGTTTTCCAACTTCAGAATCATCCATGTTCGTTAACAACCATGTTTGGTAACAAACCATGTTCGGTTGACTACCTTTGATGAAAATTGGACAATTTTATTCATGCACTTTCGGAAAAATCCATATTCGGTTTTTCTTCCTTCAGGGCTAACCATGTTCGGTTAGACACCTTCAGTAGAAGCAGTACAATTTTTCCCTTGAAAATTTTTCTAAGTGTAGAATTTTTTCAAAGAGTCTGAATGCCATGTGTTTTTCAATTCTCCACCTTTGGTATCACCGAGCATGAGCCGAACTTCCTCGAGGACCGAATAAGGTCCATCCCAATTTTCCCGAAGTACTCCATGAGATGGTCTTTGGGCTTCGAATTCAGCCTTTCGGAGAACGAGGTCCCCTTTCTTGATTCCTTTATGCTTGACATGTAGGTTCATAGTAACGGCTACCCCTTGCTGAAAACCTTTTCTTCTAAGTTCGGCCATCTTTCTATGCTCGTCAACCATGTCCAACTTGGTTCGTAAACCAAGGTCATTCCCTTCTTCATCGAACACCTGTATTCTAATAGATGGCTGTATAACCTCGACAGGGATAATAGCCTCGGTGTTGTCTCACCCGTGCCCCTCTAGGAGTGGTTCGGTAGCTCCATAGCACACTTGAAAGCTCTCCTGGCCATTTTCCCTTTTCTTCTTTCAACCTCTTTTTCATACCATCTTTTATCATTTTGTTGGACACTTCAACTTATCCATTGCTCTAAGGGTGGGCCACCGGGGTGAAGTGTAATTTTTTCCCAAGATCAGCAGCAAATTTCTGGAAACCTTTATTGGTAAACTGCGACCTATTATCAGCTACTACCACCTTTGGCACGCTAAATCTGCATATGATGTTCTTCCAGACAAATCTTTGTATGTCCTTCGCCAATATTGCTGCTAAAGGCTCTACCTCGATCCACTTGGTGAAATAGTCTACTAGGACTACGCAGAACTTTACTCCTCCTGGAGCTATTGGGAGAGGCCCAATGAGGTCACTACCCTAAACAGCGAAGGGGCAAGGATAGTTTGACGAAGTTATTATTTCCAAGGGTAGTATTTGGATGGGAACGTGCCTCTGGCAGTTGTCGCCTCTCTGGACAAACTGCCTTACGTCTTCCCTCAAGGTAGGCCAGAAATATCCTTGGCGAAGTAGTACCCCGGCAAGGGCGTCAGTTCCAATGTGAGAACCGCAAACCCCCTCATGGACTTGTTTGAGAAACATTTCAGCCTCCTCTTCGCTGACACACCTTTGCAACGGGTTTGCATATCCATGTTGGTACAACTCTTCTCTGAGCACTTTGGCACCTAGCAGCTTCAAGAGGGTTGTCAGGAAGTTCCAAAGTTGTGAGGTACTTCTTGATAGGATCTTTCCACCTTTTGCCCGAGGTTGTTATACACATTACTGCTATGCTTGGTTGATACAGCACTTTAGTGGATTCCTTCGATTTGGCCAGAGTGTCTGCCTCTATATTATCTCATCGCGGTACATTTTTCTATGTACTGTGTTGAACTCCTGGATGAGCTTTTCACATGGTAATGGTACTTTGCCAAGTTTGGGTTCTTGGCACCGTAGTCCCCTGCCATCTGTCGGACCACTAATTGAGAATCGTTGTAGGCCTTCAGGTTCTTCACACCCACTCTTTTTGCCAGCCGCAAGCTTGGTATAAGGGCTTCATATTCGGCAACATTGTTGGTGACATTGAATCCGAATTTGATGGCCTTCATTGCTTCCATACCCTCGGGCCCACAAAGGATTACTCCAGCTTCTTGATGTTTCGAACCAAAGGCTTCATAAAAAAAGAGTGTCCACTCTGGTTCATCATTTCTGAGGTCCTCTGGGGTATCTTCAGTTTTTGGTACTTCGGATAATCTTCCTAAGTGGTCTACCTTTCTCATGACATCTCAAAGAGGTAGGTTACTTCAAACAATTATAGGGTGTCCTTGGAAGTAAGGCCGCAGCCTCCTGCTTGCCAGCACTAGAGCGTAAATGGCCTTTTGCAAGAGAGGGTACCTAACTTCGAAACCGTGTAAGGACTTACTTACAAAGTATACTGGCCACTGTTCTCTTCCCTCCTCCCTTACCAGGACCAAACTTATGGCCTTTTTGGTAATGGTGAGGTAGAGGATGAAAGGTTCTCTTCCCAGTGGCTGCTGAAGTGTCGGTAGGCGGGCTAGGTAGCTCTTGAGTTCAGCCCAAGCCTTTTAGCAGTCTTCATTCCAAAGATGTTCCTCGGAGCTAAGGTTGCCTTCATTCTTTACTGCTTTCGTGAGCACTTTAAAGAATGGTTGGCACCGGTCCTCGTACCTGGAGATGAACCTGCTAAGGGCCATGATTCTCCTAGTAAACATTTGCACATCCTTGGTCGTCATGGGAGTTCGGAATGCTATCAGGGCCTTAACATTTTCTAGGTTGGCATCGATACCTTTCTCGAATACCATAAACCCGAGGAATTTGCCAACTGTCACCTCGAACACACATTTCTCAAGGTTAAGACAGATCCCGAATTTTTGAAGTTGGTTGAATGTTTCCCCCAAGTCTTCGATATGACTGCCAGGCTGTTTGATCTTGACTATCATGTCGTCCACATATACTTCTACATTTCTCCTAATTTGGGAGCTGAATACCTTGTTTATCAGCCTTTGGTATGTTGCTCATACATCTTTAAGGCCAAAGGGCATTCTTACGTAGCAGTAGGTACCAACCTCGGTTATGAAGGCGGGTTTTTCCTCATCTTCGTGATTCATTTGAATTTGGTGATACCCGCTGAAGGCATCAAGAAAACTAAGCAAACTGTATTCGGCAATAGAGTCTACCAATTGGTTTATTGGTGGTAGAGGGTAGGAGTCCTTCAGGCAGGCGTCGTTTATGTTTTGGAAATCGATACACATTCGGAGTTTATCGCTCCCTTCCTTGGTGGCAACAACAAAATTGCTGAGCCACTCGAGGTACTTGACCTCCATTATTATGCCCGCCTCCATTAACCGTTGGACTTCGGTTTTAACAAAGTTGTTCTTATGAGCCAAAAGGCTACATTTTTTCTACTAAACAGGCTTCACTTCTGGAAGTGCTTTAAGACAATGTTGGATATACCTGGATCCACCCCAGGCATATCACTCGGAGAGTAAGCAAACAGATCATTGTTCATTAATAGAAGGGATACAAGTTTTTCCTTGTCACCTTCGGCCAGGCAGTTGTTTCCTAACTCGGGTACTTCGGCCCAAGACAAGCTCTACATCCTCGGTTTTTATTTTTTCAGAGTCACTTGTTTCTCCTCCCATTGCCTATTCTCCAGCCATGGTCTTTTCTTCCGAAGTCTGCGCATGAACTTTCACTGAGCTCTATCTTGCCTTCACGAAAACTTTCCTAACTTCGGCCTAATCAATGAATATTTCCGCGTCCCCCTCCTTTGTGCCAAAGGTGACCGTTAGGTACTTTACATCTGGACGAATGTGAAGATTTCCTTGTGTTTACCTTCCCAGGATGGCATTGTACAAAAAAGGAACGTCTATGACAATGAACCTCATCATTGTGGAGCCAAAGAGCTCTTTCTTATCTTGCACCGAAGTTCCCCTTAGCATCAAGGGCAGATCGATCCACCCAAGCACAGGGAGTTCGAATGGACCTACTCCAAAGGTAAGGGAGGTAACAGGTTTGAAATCCTATTTTGAGATGCCCAAGTTTGGCAGCAAGTGGGAGAATAAAACATCGGCTCCATTGATGAGCACTCTTTTGACGTCCCAGCTCCCTATCCTTGCCACGATCAGGAGAAGTTCATCATGAGGGAACTTCATGATGGACCCATCTTTCTAAACAAGCTTGTTTGCTGGGTTTCCGAACTCTATCATCGATATTTCCAGGACTTTCCTTTTCCTCTCGGCCGAGGGTATCTCAGTGGTGATTGTTTGGATTATTCCCGCCGGAGGTGGTGGGTACTTTCTAGAACTTTGGTTTCGACGTCGGTCAGAATCATAGTCCTTATCTTCTCCTTTCCTCTCCTCTTCCCTCCTTCCTTTCGAGGATGGCATCTACAGGTAGCGCCTGAGCTGCCTCTGCTTGATTAAAGATTCAATGTATTTCTCAGCTGGAAGCAATCCTCGGTATCATGCCTGTGGCCCTGGTGGAACTAACATAACTTCTTCATGTTCTTTTTGTTTTCTGAGGTCATGGATTTCGGATGCTAGATAGCGGTTCCTTGTCTTTCCATAGCCATGAGTATGTTCGTCCTTGTAGTGTTCAAGGGAGTGAAAGACATCGGTTTCTTCCCCCTTAGTTTCCAAGGCTTGCCCTTGCGCTCGGTTGGGTACCGAGGTTGGTGACTTTGACCCTCGGAGTGATTGTGATGAGACTTCAGCCCTCCCTCAATTCTTTGGCCATCATGTGCTGTTCTGCCCTTTGGTAGAATTTTCTGAGGGTATCAGGGGGATCCTTGGAGAACTCGTAGAAGAGTTGTGAATCGCTCCAAAATCCCTGATCATGGAGAGGATGCGGATTTTGAGGCAAAAATCGAGGACACTCAAGTCTTCTCAGTTGAATCTGTCGACATAGTCCCGAATGGTCTCCCCATTCTTTTGGGCTATGTCAAACATTTGGACGGGCATCTTCGTTGTTAATCTACTTCCGATGAACTACTGGCTAAATGTGGCGGATAACCCCTGGAAGCCTATTATGGTTCCGGGAGCCAGGGAGTTATACCACGCAGTTTCCGGCCCTGAAAGGGTGACTTCGAAGCATTTGCAAAGGGTGGCATCATCAGCGCCATGCAACACCATGCTGCGCCTATACTTCGTGAGGTGAGCTTGGGGATCGCTGTGCCTATCATACGTTTCCAAGCGTGGTACTCGAAAGTCACTTGGCATAGGTGCCTCTACTACTGCACGTATGAGGGGTGACTCTTCTCTGGTAAAGGTCTCCGACAACCGTGACCAAACAAGCTTCCGGGAGATCTGCCTTTCTACCTTTTCTAACATCTCTAGGATCTTCTCCATGAGGGTGGTAGTGCTATCTTCTGCTCGTTGCCTGGTGGTTGCCGACAATGGAGAGCATCGTCTCCTTTTCAGAGAGTAACTCTGGTGGTAGAGGGATTGGGACCTCTCATCTGGGGATGGACTTCGCCGGCAGGAAGTTTTGGGCCCCTTTGACACCACTTCCCCAGCACGACGTCCTCTGGGGGGTAAGTTTTCCATTAAGGACTTGTCGTGGAAAACCCCACTTCCTGAACTCCAATGTGGTGACTTAGGACTTTTCTTTCGGCGGGTAACTGGGGAAAAGGCCCTTACCCCCGGGGGTGGCGGAGACCACCTTCGGTCAAGCTGTTGGGTCATCTCAACCATAACAGAGCGTTGAAAGTCTCATAGAAAGCTCATCGTGACCATCAGAGGACACTCGTCCTCAGGAAATGAAGTCTCTACTGCAGGTTGTTGAGTCACCGTTTGAGCTTCCGGAGTGGACGAGGACTTCTGGAGTCCCTTGTCCTTAGAACGTTGGGTCTTAATGACAGCGACCTGAAAATGAGTTCCCACAGATGGCGCCAAATGATACCTGGTGGCATCCTTGTTGTATAACATGTTGGCCTGAATGATAGACTTCCAGTATAAAGGTGCCTGAAACACTCAGAAGGACAAGGGTTAGGAACTCCCCGGAGTGTGTTTCTGGGGGAGGAGCCTCCGACACCCAAGTTAGTGTTTGTGAGAGTAGTAGTAGTAAGGAACAGAGAGTGGGAAAATAGTGAGAGTTTTGTGTCTTGTGCTTACCAAGGTCCTTCCTAAGTATTTATAGGAGGGCGGAGGGCAGAGGGAAGATGCCGTTTAACATAGCCTGTTCAGATCGTGACACGTGTTCAGTCAGATTTGATCCGTACCTTCGAAGATAAGTACCTCCAGTTAGCCGTAGGCCATTCTGGCCAGAGGGTAAGGTTGTGTGTGAGGTTTCTTTGTCAGAGGCTCCTTAACCCTTTTTGTCGTATTTCCATGAGACCCCTTCGAGGCATGAAACCCATTCGGGTAGAGATTTTTCCCAAGGTCTATTGGGGAAGGCCCTTCGGCAGAGTGGGTCACCTTTGGGAGACATTTTCCTTTGTTGAGGATGGTGGATCAACTTTCCAGAGGTTGGTAGGTTCGTAGATCCAAGGGTGGTGAAAGACACCTTTTCCTGAAGTTGGTAATGTTACTTCACCGGGGGTGATGTATGAGTGTTCCCCGAGGTCGAGGCTAGGCCCTTACCGAGGGTGGTTTATGACTACCTAATCAGGAGACTTCGGGGGCTATGGGCCTTTAGCTATTAGGATGTGTTCCCTCTGAGGACAGTGAGGGCACCCCATCTCCGAAGTTGGTCACACATGCTCACCGAGGGTAGTGCTCAACAAGCCACTTGGGAGTTCTTTAAGGGTAACAGCCCTTTGGCTATCAGTAACCCACTTCACAATAATACTAGACCAGGGACATTTAAGAATACTATTATTCTAGGGTTATAATTACGTTTGATTATGTTACACATAAAACATATAACAAACACAATTACTGGATTAATTTCTTAATAAAATATCAGACTCAATGTGCAAAATACAATCATCCCATGATTGGATTTTGCGCGCAACACTAACAAGGATCACTTAGAAAGTGCCCAAAAGAAGAAAATCCAAGCAAAAACCCTAAAAGAGCCCTTATGTACATGGGAAGACTATTTAGGGGTTTTTAAGGCCAATCTTGTGTTCTTGCACATTTTATGTTAATTTCCCATTTATTTACATTTTTTTAGGATGTTGTTAGGACCATGGAAGTGATTCAGATCACATAGGACAAGTGGCATACACTACACACATTAAACATGTGCAAAATGTGTGTTTGAGTCCTAGTTTGACTAGGTTTTCTTATGTCTTTTGAACTTAGGTTTTCTATGCAAATTTGGCTTAGAATTTACCCTAGTTCTGGCTTATAAAAAGGCTTATTTTCTACTTGTAAAACATAGCTTTTGAAATCAATAATATTGCTATTTTGATAGATATTCTCTTTGGCTTTTTAAATACTACCTTGGTGCATAAACAAGCTTGTGTTCTTTGGTTTTCTTATACTTCTTGTTTCTAAGCATGAGTTGATTAGGGGTGGGGGTTTCAAATCCAGTCTCTTTGATGTGTTTGTGGAGCTTGTTAACATCTTGAGCACGTTTCATAGTGTTTATACCGTTGGGGTTCGCATCAGTTGGTATCAGAGCCATAAGTTCCATCCAAAAGACATATGCTAGTGTTCTTGTTTCTCTTTGCTTCTCTTTCAATTTTGTCCAGTTATTTTGTGACTTAATTCTCTATTTTAATCCTTTTTCTTCTTATTTCAGGTATGGCCTCTTTGTTTCTAGCCTTGTTTCTAATCAAAACAACAAAAAAAAAATAGTCAACTACGTTTCCTTGTGTTCTCGGTTTTCATTGAATTGTTTTCTTTTGTTTTTTATCTTTGTTTTTGTGTCTAGCATTATTCATCTTCCTTGTTTTCATTGTTTCCAACATCCTAGAGTCAAGAAAACACCAAAAAAAGATGGATTAAAATACAAGAGGTTTCACTATCAAAAGGTTGTTTCAAATTGTGCAAGTTCCAATTAGTTTCTTGTCTGAGCCGAAAAGAAAACTAATTTTTTGTCTTTGGTAGCAAGGAAGTTCAAGAAGAAAAGAGTTCTAGAAACAAAATATCAAAGGAAAAAAATAGGTTTAAAAAAAAGGGAAGAAAAAAGAAAAAGAATTTGCAAAAGAAGCTTGCACAAAGTGATTGGTTTTTGCACCCACAAACCCTAACCCATTCGGTTTTGAGCCAAAGCTTTTCTTTGTGCTTCTTGTGATCATCAATTGCAAGAGCTTCCTAGAGTCCTCTAGAACTTGTTTAACCCACCTTTATTTTGAAGTCAAAATTGTTTTCAAAGTATTCAAGTTTTCCTGTGTACTTTGAGGAAAGTTTTCTTAGAACTTTTGAGGACTTTTTTAATAGTAATATTCTCACTAACAAATTAAGTGTTTTGAATGTTCATCTTTTGAGTGAAACACATGAGGTGAGTGTGTGAGGATCTTTGATTTCAAGAGTATGGAGGGCCAAGAGGATAGGGGGATTGAAGTGAGGCCTAATGGGGAGCCTACGATGAGGGAACTTTAAGAAACCCTCAATACACTCATGGGGAGGATTGAGGACTTGAATTTGAGGCTACCATGGAGGTGTCACCTAATATACATGGAGAGATGACCTTGAGGAGGAAGAAGGAGTTCTGCATGACCATGGGCTTCTAAGGAGGGGCAGCTAAGGGAGGACAACAATCTCAACTTCTTCAAGCTTACCATTCCATCCTTCCAAAAAAGGAATGATCCTACTGTATATCAGGAGTGGGAAAAAAGATTGAGATGGTGTTTGATTGGCATCATTATTCAGAAGAAAAGAAAGTTAAATTGCTTGTCATTGAGTTCACTGATTATGCTCTTGTATGGTGGAACCAAGTTGTTACTTCTAGAAGAAGGAATGAAGAAGAGCCCATACTGTCATAGGCTTTGAACCTTAATCCTATCTTAGTCATATAGGACCCCAGGAACCTTACACTAATTTAGTGCTAGGCCTGCGCAATTTGCTCCTTAATGGGCCTGTTAATTGATTAAATCCTTAATGCAATACTATTTTATACTATGTCTTACTATGGCTGTAGGTTAATGAGCATAAAAAAATATATACTTTGTGCAGCTGGCCAGCATTTCAAAACATGCATTCATATAAAACATACTGTTATGCATTGTGAATCCATACAAGCTATCAAGGAATATAACCAATAGTTCCGTAGCATTTACCAGAGGCATAAGTTTCACACACATATATACATCATACACAAAAGTTTCATACGTATGTTACATATTGAGAATCTTATATCCAATCCCACCTGAGCTGCACTGCCAAAAATGGGTCACCACAATGTTCAGGTATTCCCTTTTCCTTGGCTCTGTACAACAAAGGCTAGTAAGTTAGTATTATAGTAAATAGGAACCTTCAAGAAAGAAACTTAGTAACAATGTACAATAGTAATTAACTTCTGCACACTTGGTATCAAAATACTAACAACTAGTTCTTTTATTGGTTATTAGCTCCAGGTCCACCAGTATCTATACACAAAATATGTAAGGGATGTAAGAACCAAAAGTTCCCAGTAAAGGTTATAACCTACATGAATAATCATATAGGACCATGCATAATATCCACAAGGATGTCAATATATGCTTAGTGCACTTGAGCTCAAATCGTAGTGCTAGGAATTCGTATTATTGGCCAATAATATAGGAGTAGCTAATTCCCATAATTCCTTTACCCATTTGTGCTACAATTGACAAGTCCAACTTTTCCATACAAATATTTCTTTGAAAGCTTCTTAGTATTTGCTAATATCCTTTATTTTATGTACAGGAGTGAACTATTTGCTTCTTTAAATGCATGTGTTAGTGCTAGCATTCCAAAATTTTGTGAGTGGTTAATGACACCTCTTCCTCTTAGGTTCACCTAAGCCTTGGCCCATCATGGTAACCTTAGGTATCTTAGGTTCTCAAACCATCATACTCTCCATAAATTAGACCATACTAAGGTCCCTGTTGCCTATACATTGAAGTTTACAAATATGCACTTACACAGCTCATATGCAGTTCATAGTTTGGTTTCCTACCAAACTCAATCATATAAGCTTCTTAAATACCCATCAATACTCAATTTAAATGTTTTTTAAATCCATCAATAATTCAGCCATTTGATATACAAGTATCTTAGCCAAATTTATTTAACACATAAGCATACAAATCAGGTAACCCTTACCTTAGATAACCTAGTTTGCAAGCCTCAAGTACTTAGCCTTTTTGTCTTGGTTTCAACCCAAACTTAGGTCCTCTTTTAGTAGCTTATGTCCAGCACCTATATTAACCATTTTAAGCACAATTTAGCAATTTTAACACTTGGAAACAGCCCCTGAAACAACCACCAATAACCCAAAATTTTCTATCGCTGGTTTGCCTATCTTGTGATTCTTTACATTTTTAATAGCATAAATGCAGCCCAAATCTTGCTCTTGTATTTTTTATGCCTTGTATACTAGTGTATAAGGAAGATTATAACAACCAACAACCACCAATATCACTGGAATAACACAATTTATTCTGGGAAGTAACCACAGTTACAATAATCACAAAACTTCACTAATGCACATTCATGGCATCCATTGGTAATTCACTTCCAAATAAATGTTCCCTTACTTCTTAGCCCTAAAATACTAGTTGATAAGTAAGAAAAAATCCTTGGTAAGCTACTAAAACCCCTAGAACAAGAAATTGTGGCTGGCTGTAAAAGAATCAAACCATACTTAGCTCAACACTCACGGTTTCAACTACACCAAAATTCCAGCCTTACTTTTTTCTGGTTTCTAGCTCATTTGGATTTCAAATTACATCTTAAAGCTAGGAAACATATCAAACAACCATCCCAGCCATGATTTCTGCCATAAAAATTGTATGAACAGTACCAAAAATCCAAAGATGATGGAATCTACACCATAGGAACAAAACTAACCATGGATGAGCTCATGAACACCTTTAAACATATTGAGCACCTTTTATTTCTCTTAACAACCAAGTCTAACATTAATTTCCAGAATTTATAGAGCTACATCGAAGTTCAAAAATAGAGGAAATAATATAACCAAACTTACTTGGACAAGAAGCAAGAAATCCTAGCTTAGGGTAGCACAAAACTTGATTTTCCTTCAAAATCTTGCTTATTTGTGCTTGAATTTGATGGATTAAGCTTGGATTTGGTGTTAGCTATGGTGTTTGGAGAGAAAGAAAGGTTTTGGTGGTCTGGAGATGAAGGAGGAAGATGGCCGGCTAAAAGAATCAGCCAAGTCAACTTATGTATTCTTAAGGTGCACATGCCACGCACCTGGCCCCTTCTTTGTACTCAGTAGCACATTGGGACCTTATCTGTAACCGAACAGAAATATTAGGACCAAATCCAGCATTATGCCGCCCCTCATTCCTTCACAAAATTAATTACATGGCCAGTCTAAGCCTTTCAGTTATATTAAATTTCGTCCCTACCTTTATCAAGGTTACATTCAAACCACTTATGGACAATTTAGTCAATTCAAAATTTCACAACTCATGATGATAGAGCGGAAATTAAAAAAGGTCATCATACCTCAAACTTAATATTTTTTCATGCTATTCAACCATGCAATAAAAAGGGTCATTATGTGAAATGACCAAAATTCCCTTCTTTGTCCGACCTACTTAAATAATCAATTTTTACCTAATTTAAGCTACTAGACCATTTTAATACTGAGGCTTGACTTACAAATAAATTATCTAAAGTGTTAATTTATTAAATTAATCAATTACCTAGCTGATTAGACTTATAGCTCTGAGGGCTGTCACACATACACACATGGAGAGCCCTTAAAGCCATAATGAGGAAAAGGTTTGTTCTAAGCTATTACTATAGAGATCAACACCTCAAACTTCAAAGACTAGTGCAAGGCCAAAGGATTGTGGAAGACTACGACAAATACTTAGAGATGACCTTAACATGAGCCAACATTATTAAAGATGATGAGGCCATGATTTCTAGATTGATAAATGGCCTCAACCATGAGATAGCCAACAAAGTGTAGATGGTGCCTTATGTTAACATGAAGGATTTGCTTCACTATGCCACTAAGACTAAGAGGATCATCAAACGGTCCAAGGCAACCAAGATGTCTCAAGGAGGAAGCTCCACATAAAAAGGAGCATGGAGCAAAGTTGCACCAAAGCCAAAAGTGTAGGCCACCAAAGGAGGCTTGTCTCGGCCTCAACAAGACAAGCATATACCTTCACCTAAAGATGCACCTAAGGCAAGGGAGATGATGTTCTTCAAGTGTAAAGGCAAGAGGCACTACATGAGAGATTGCTCAAACAATAAGGTGATGATTCTTAAAGATGATGGAAAGATCACATCTGAAGATAAATATGCCATGGAGGAGACATCACGTTTGGAGAGTGAAAAGCCAAACACACTTGAGCCTGAGGATAGAGACTTTGCCTTTATGGCAAAGAGAGCTCCAAGTGTACAAGTCAAAGAGGAGGCCAATCAAAAGAAGTGCATATTCCACACAAGGTGCCAAATCAAAGACCAAGTGTGCTCATCATTGATGGAGGAAGTTACACCAATGTAGCGAGCTCAACCAAGGTGGAGAAGTTGAACCTTCCTACACAAAAGCACCCTTAACCATATAAGCATCAATGGTTGAATGATGTAGAAAAGGTAAAGGTGGTAAAGAAAGTCTTGGTTCATTTTAAGATTAGTACTTACTATGATCAAGTTTTTGTGATGTTGTTCCTATGCAAGCTTGTCACATTTTGCTTGGAAAGTCATGACAATTTGATAGGAAGGTCACACATGATGGTGAGAAGAACATGTGCTCTTTTGTCAACCAAATAAAGCCAATCACACTTGTTTCACTTTCATCACAACAAGTCCTGGAGGATCAAAGAAAGCTTCAAAGTAAGGTTGAGAGAAAAGAAAGTGAGGGGAAAGTTGAGGGCAAGAGTGAGGAGGGGAAAATTGAGGGAAAAACTAAGAGATTAAGTGAGAAGAGTGAACTTGAGGGGAAAAAGAGTGGAAAAAAAGAGTGTCAAATAGCAAAAATGAGTGATGTGAGGAAAGCCATACTTTCATCTTACATAATGAAGTCTTCTTCTAGTGTTGTGTTGTCTTTTTTTCAGGAATTAAGTGGAGATGATCCACAAGAATCAAGTGAGTTCCTGCCCATCCAAGAAGTTAGTGTTCCCAATATTCCAAGTCAGGTCTCATGCAGCAAACCAACTAAGGAAGTTGAAAAAGAATAATTTGAGGTAAGTCCTAGTGATTTCATATGCAAAAGTTTTCCTAACATTGTTTCTTACCCTATGGTTCAAGGGGATGAAATTATTGCAACTCCACCTAAAGCCATTGAGTGCCAAGGTAAAAAAAATTTTGTTCCTACACCAAAGGAAGATACATGGAGACTAAGTCAGGTCACTATAATGTATTTCTTCCTTACACCTAGATTTGATGTGGTTTTACATGAAAGTCTCAAACAATGTGTGTTTGCTAGCAATGTTGTTTTGAAGAATGGTTTTCATAAAACTTTGAAAAAATATGGTTTTAAATCTTCTAATTCTTTGGTTTTGTCAAATCCCCTTTTGAATTCCATGAGTTTCTC
The DNA here is from genome assembly GCA_005392925.1 of Aquilaria sinensis. Classification (NCBI taxonomy): domain Eukaryota; kingdom Viridiplantae; phylum Streptophyta; class Magnoliopsida; order Malvales; family Thymelaeaceae; genus Aquilaria; species Aquilaria sinensis. Next base: position 10,956 of record SMDT01002227.1, on the reverse strand, counting down.
TAAAGAAAAATTCATTTTCGTGTCTTTTATTTTTTATTTTGTTTATTTTGCATCCATCTCACATTATTTTGTTTTGCCTCAAATTAAAACTACTTCTTTCGAATTTTTCATACATAAATTGGTTCTTACACATGCATTACATATTTCTTTAATTTCCATTCAAGTTCAACCTATTTTTGTGCATCAATCTTTAATTTCTAGCAAGCATTTTTTTTATCATGACATGCACATTACACAAACTTTTGGGCCTTGATATTTTTGCTTTATGTCTGAACTTGAAAGTATTTATTTTAAGTGAAAATTTTGGTTTTAAGTTCAACCTTTTGAGGAGATATGTTGGTTCCCTTTTTTGTGTCACATTCCAAGCATATTCACAAATTTCATGCATTGTGGTGCATATACATGACAAAATAAGTTTACTACTAAATTGGTTTCACTTAATCCAATCTATTCCAATCTTTTTTCATTTAAAATGGTTAGGATTTTTTTAAAATTCATGCATCTCATTTTATTATTAGTTTAGGCTGCATTGTGTTCAATTCTTGTTTGTTTGAATGGCCTATGCAAACTATCGTCTTGACATGCAAAACTTGTGCTTTTAATGACCATAACACTTGTGTAAGTTTAGGTCCATTTGTTTTTAGTGCATATAGCATCCTTGAGGTAAATTCTTCTTATACATTTCCTAGTTGTGAGAATAATGTTTTTTAGATGGAAAAGGCAAAGAAAGTGATGCCTAGAGTTAAGATGAAAATTGCGCAAACTTTCAGATATTTTATGCTAATTGCTTCAAACATTGTTTTTGAACTTGGAGGTATCAAAATTATCATTGCATTTGGATATTGGTTTAGGTTTTGCATAAGAGTAAAGCTCCATACATGAGCATTCCATGCTATTAGTACTTATGTGCAAGGTAAGTGCTTAAATGTTAACTATTTCATCCTTATTAATTCAGTTCCCTTTTCTAATGTAGGTTCTGATTTGAGGATGAATCCTTCTAAGGAGGGGGGAGTTGATGTGAATAAATTAATCACCCTCATGCACATTGTAGGAGTTCTTGAAGCCATTGAAGCTAAGGAGCTCAAATTGACACTTTTGAGCATCTTTTGGAGCTTCCATGGCCAAGTTCAAGCTCAACAGATATATAGCCATTCAAAAGGAGCTATTTCAAGTCAATATGCCTTTCTTAAGTTATTTCCTAGCTATCCAAGCCAAGAAAAGGTAGCATACTTGAAAGGAAACAAATGCCCAAGTCTTTGTTTCATCATGCTCAAATGAAGCCTAAGGTATTCTGATTTATATCAATTCATATCCATGGTGCCAAGGACATAATTAAGCCTTATTCCAGCATTGTAGAATCATATATTATGGATGGGAAACCAATCCAGCAGCTTCCATACATTCTGCACACCTAAGTGCACAATTTCAAAGCTTGAAGCCCACACATGCACCTTTGGAGACCCTTTTGGAGTCATCTTGTGCCATTTATTTATATGGTTAGATTTCATATCCACAAGCTCAACAACTCTCATACACAGTCTATTGGAGAGTTTTAAGCTAAAAGATCACTTAGAAAGTGCCCAGAAGGAGATGATCCAAGCAAAAACTCTAAAAGAGCTTTTATGCACCCAATAACACTAGTTAGGCATTTTTAGGGCTAATCTTGTGTTCTTTCACATTTTACTCTAATTTCTTATTTATTTACATTATTTGGGATGTTATTAGGTCCATGGAAATGATTCAAATTGCATAGAACAAGTGGCATATGCTGCACACATTAAACATGTGCAAAATGTGTGTTTGAGTCCTAGTTTGACTAGGTTTTTTTATGTCTTTTGAACTTAGGTTTTCTATGCGAATTTGGCTTAGTTTTTACCCTAGTTTTGGTGTATAAAAAGGCTTATTTTCTAGTTGTAAACCACAGCTTTTGACATCAATAATATTGCTATTTTGAAAGATATTCTCTTTGGTTATTTGAAGGCTACCTTGGTGCATAAGGAAGCTTGTGTTCTTTGGTTTTCTTATACTTCTTATTTCTAATCACGAGTTGATTCAGGGTAGGGGTTTCAAATCTAGTCTTTTTGATGTGTTTGTGGAGCTTGTTAACATCTTGGATGCATTTCATGGTCTTTATACCATTAGGGTTTACATCAAATAAGCCTAACCCAAGAGGAGACCAAGGTACCTCTAAGAAGGGTAAGAAGATTAAGAAAAGCTATTGCCCTAAGTGTCAAAGGTTTCATGGTAACAAATCATGCATGCTCGAGATCAATCTCTATAATTACTGCCGCCAGCTTGGACATTGGGCTAAGGAATGCCCAAGGCTTGGGCAAAGCAAGGCCAAGCAAGGCAAAGAGCCTCAAAAGCTAGAAATGCATATACCGAAGCCCTTATGCAGCGACATGTTTTTAGCTTGACAAGCCAAACACCCAGAGAGCCGACAACTATGCAAGGTAACTTTAATGTTCAAGATAGCAGTATTAAGATTTTGTTTTATACGGGTGCTACTATTTATGTCATTTCTTTGAGCATGGTTGTCAAGTTAGGATTGAAAAGAACTTTGATGGATGAGATGAGATTTATTAAGACTATTGAGAGGAATATTATCTTCACCAATGAAATGGTTAAGGGGCATCCTTTAAAGTTAAAGGGTCATAGGTTTTTGTGTGACGTTTGGGTTTTAGCCTCGGTCCCTTATGATGTTATCCCTGGAATGGATTGGTTAAGCAGGTATAAGGCCCAAATTAACTATGCAAGTTGTAAGGTCACCCTTGAGGATGCCTCTTAGGTAAGTGTGACTTGCATGGGTGGTTTGGCAAGTAGTGCCGAAAGCTTGCACCTTAAGTTGATGGAGTCCATTCCCATTGTGAGTGAGGAAGAATATTACTCCTTGAATGGGGTGGTAGCCAGAGAGCAACTTAAGGAAATCCTAATAGCCAATCTATTTCTAAAAGCTTTTCCTGTAGACCTTCCAGCATTACCTCTAAATAGAGATTAAATTTTCCATACACTTACAGCTTGGGGTAGAACTGATTTCCATACCCTCATATCAGATTTCAGCACCATAAATGGATGAGCTGAAAAACCAATTAGAAGAGCTGCTTGATAAGGGCTTTATAAGGATAAGTGTTTTCCCGTGCGTTACCCCGGTGTTGTTTGTGAAGAAGATGGATGCAAACTTATGTTTGTGTATAGATTACAGGAAATTGAATGCAGTAACTATAAAGAACAAATATCCATTACCCAGGATTGATGACTTATTTGATAGGCTAAGAGGGGCAAAGGTTTTTTCCAAAATAGACCTAAGGTCTAGACACTTCTAGATAAGTGTAAGGGAAGAAGATGTCCCGAGAACTGCATTCAAAACTATTTATGGGCATTATGAGTATGTAGTTATGCCTTTCAGAGTGACTAATGCTCCGACAGTTTTAATGGATGCCATAAATCACATTTTTAAGCCCTACCTAGATAAATTTGTTAAGGTGTTCATTGATGATATATTGGTGTACTCTAAGACTCCCTAAGAACATGAGGAACATTTAAAGATAGCTTTATAAGTGCTTAAGATAAGCAATATTATGCAAAACCATCTAAGTGCTAATTCTGGGCAAGTGAAATTCTTTTCCTTGAGCATATCATAAATGTTCAAGGACTAAGTGTTGACTTGGAAAAGGTAAAGGCAGTGGTGGAGTAAAAATGCCTAACAACTGTAAGTGAAATTTGAAGTTTCTTGGGTTTAGTAAGCTATTAATAAAGGTTCATTGAGAAATTTTCTATGATAGTTTCATCATTGACTGCCTTGACAAAGAAGGCACAGAAGTTCATCTGGACTTCTAAGTGTGAAGAAAATTTTCAAGAGCTTAAAAAAAGGTTAATTTCTGTTCCCATCTTGATCCTACCAGATCCGTATAAGACTTTTATGGTGTACACTGATGCATCTGGGACAGGATTAGGATGTGTGTTCATGTAGTATAAGCAAGTAATTGCATATGGGTATAGGTAGTTAAGGCTTAATGAATTGAACTACCCGGTGCACGATCTTGAATTGGCAGCCATGGTGTTTGTCTTAAAGCTTTGGAGGCATTACCTTATGGGAAGGCCCTTTAAGATCTTTACGAACCATAAAAGCCTGAAGTATTTGTTTACCGAAAAGGACTTGAACATGAGGCAGAAAAGGTAGATTGAGTATATTAAGGATTTTGATTGCTCGATGGACTATTTTTCTGGTAAAGGCAATGTGGTTGCCGATGTCTTGAGCCATAAGTATTCTAGGGTGATTCTTTTCCAAGGCTCAAGTGGCTACTACCTCAGAAAGTTCCAAAGTGGAACAATTCTCGGTCTTACTTGAAACATGGTGAGACTGGGAAGTTGCTCAAGTTATAGCCCTAGAGATTCAATCAGCATGCTTGGCTAAGGTTAAGGAAGCTTAGGACCCAAACTTGAAGAAAGTTTCTAGGGAGCAAAGGCATGGTAGCATACTAAAAGAATTTCAGTACAAGGATGGGTTGCTTTACTATGGTGACCGGCTTTATGTGCCAAGTGACCTAAGGCAACAAGTGTTGCAAGAAGCACATATGAGTAAGCTTAGTGTTCACCCTAATGTGAATAAGATGTACCATGGCCTTAAAACTCATTTTTGGTGGCCAATGTTTAAGAAGGATATATATTAATATGTGTCGAAGTGCCTCCTTGTCAAATGTGGAAAGTAGAGCACTAAAAGCCATTAGGAATGTCGCAAAGTTTACCCCTTTCGGAGAGAAAGTGAGGATCTATCATCATGGACTTTTGTGTTGGGTTACCTAATACAAGAAGTCAGCATGACTCAATTTAGGTGGTGGTGGATAGGTTAACAAAGTTTGCACACTTTATCCCTATTAAGATCACATATACCATGAAGAAGTTGGCCCAATTATATACCTGCGAAGTGGTGAGACTCCATGGAATCCCCAATCAGATTGTATCTGATAGAGATTCCCATTTTTTCTCAAGGCTTTGGAATGCCTTTCAAAAGGATATGGGTTCCACTATGAGCTTAAGTACTGCTTACTACCCTTAGATTGATGGGCAAACTAAGCGAGTGATCCAAACCTTGGAAGACATGTTGTGAAGTTGTGTGATGGATTTTAAAGGGAATTAGGACCATCACTTGCCTTTAATTGAGTTTGCTTATAATAATAGCTATCAAGAAGCTATTAAGATGGCGCCCTACAAAGCTTTGTATGGGCGTAACTGTGTGACGCCTCATTGTTGGGCAGATAAAGTCGATGAAGTGGTTGTTGGCCCAAAAATCATTGTTAAGACCATGACAAAGATTAAGTTGATCCAAGTGAGGATCGAGGCTATCTTAGACCGGTGGGCCAAGTACGCCAATGTATGAAGGAAATATTTGGAATTTGATGTAGGAGACAAAGTACTCCTTAAGGTTTCCCCGATAAAGGGTGTGGCTAGGTTTGGCCAAAAGGGTAAGTTGGCTCCAAGATACATGGATCCTTTTGAAATCCTTGAGAGGGTAGGGAAAATAGCTTATTGGTTGGCTTTGCAACCAATTTTAGCCTATGTTCACAATGTCTTTCATGTGAATTCCCTAAGGGAATGCATTATGAACCCCGGCAAGTGTTCACCCCATCTATCATTCTAATAAAGGATGACCTAAGTTATGAAGAGTACCCCATCAAGTTTCTTGACTGCCAAGTCTAAAAACTAAGAACAAAGTGGATCCCAATGGTTAAGGTACTATGGTATAACCATGGGGAAGAAAAAGCCACTTGGGAGACCGAGTGGTATATATGCAAAGGCAATATCCAAATGAATTTGCCTGATTAAATCAAAATTTAGAGGACCAAATTTCTGAAGGAGGGGAAAATGCAACAAATCGCCTAGTCAATGACTGGCTTTGACTTGGTAAGTATGTTTTATTTAAGTGCTTTCACTTAAGTACCTCAAGTTAGCATCTTATTAAGTAAGAAAGACAAGCTAAATAAAGTAAAGATGAGTTCCTAAATGTGATTTGGCACCTAAGAGTTAAAAGCGTAAAATGATAATTTTGACCTAAGTGGGTGGCATGACTATAATTTTGATGAAATTAGGGTCATGTAAGCAATTTGAGTAATTAAGTTAAGACCATGAGTTAATCTAGCTATCAGAACCATCATTTGAAGGAAAAGTGCAAAAATTGCACTAAGTGCTAAATTGAGCCATTTACGTCTTAAATGGCTTAAGTGTCCAAGAGGCTAAGTGTAAAAGGCTTATGAGCATTCTTTAGGACCAAGGAAGGATGGTTTTGGTTGTGTTTAGTGGCCATTTTGAAACCAAATAGAACTTGAGGCCCAAGAAGCAAGAAAACTAGAATTATGCCTTAGTGGAATGGTTAGGATATTTTGGGCAAGTGTTGACTTCCATTCTCATCCTTCTATTTCCTAAATTTCATATATCTCCCTCTCCATAGCTCCTCTACTACAAACCTCCCAAATTCTACAAATTTCCATCAAATTTGAGGGTCTTAAAGTGAATTCAATGAGCCCCTAACTCAATCTTGGTGCTTTACCTTCATTTTAGCTCTTTGTTGCTTGTTTTAGGCATAAAACCTAGGGTAAGCTTCTTGGTTTGTTTGAGCTAGTTCTAAGGTGTATAAGTAGCTACAAATGGTCTTGATTTGAATTTCTTGGTGACATATCACATTGGTTTTAGGTCTGAAACTCAAGAGAGTTAAGTTGAGCTCAAGCATACTTATGGTGCTTGTACTTTGTTCTTTCTTTATAGATGAATTTGAGGTAAGGGTTCAAATTAAATTAGCTCAAATAATGCATATAAATATAGTATTACATGTGTGAATGAAGTAGAAACAGGACCCATGTAAATTGGCTTTAGGGATTGAAAGATTGAGCAAGTTTCGTGCAAGATAGCACGCAATCGTGCAATGCTGGAAGGGCAATGGCTGTTAGTGTTGTGCCCAAAAGCCAATCATGAGATGATTGTATTTTTTACATATTGAGTCATGATATTTTATTAAGGCATTAATCTAGCAATTATGTTTGTTGTTTTGTTTCTACGTAACGTAATAAACATAATTGTAACCATAGAATAATGATATTCTCAAACGTCCCTGGTCTAGTATTATTATGGAGCGGGTTGCAATAATACATAACGACTAGCATATGTGGAGACTAATATGAGATATGTAGTCTACATATGGGTACAAGTTGGAGAACTTGTGTACTGGACCGACCCACCATGAGAACACTACATGGATCGTTATATGAGTGTCATAAGTGATTCTCATAGTGATCATGGTATATGTAGTCTTTCGACCTAAAATCATCAAAGTTCCCTACATGTGAGTCACATACTTTGATACTTTTCTTTGTTGCTCATAATTGAGTGAACTTGAAGGAGGTCATTGGGTATGTCACATATCATGCGGAGGGATTTGTATGATCAAGATAGGATTTGTCCCTCCTATGTAACGGGAGTGATATCTCTGGGCCCCTTGATAGAGTAAGACTTAGCAAAATGCATGGCCATGCTCGGATGAGTTGATATATGATATCAATGTCACCATTTTAAGTTGGTCTACTCGGCAATCAAGAAACCAAAGATTGGGCTATACGAGAGTGACACATTCTATGTCTCGTGCTTAGTCTTGATATCTTGGACAAAGGGACAATGACATATATCGGTAATGATCATAAAGGTTTAGTTGAATCACCGACAATCTTGTCATTTGGGTAGCAATGATGTGTTGCTAGACACCGCTCATTGCTTATGATCATAAATGTGATTTATGATCATTGCCAACTTGGTAAGAGCCTATTGGCTTGCACACATAGAGCTATTTGGATCATTAGAGTGGATGGGCTAATTATTTGGGTTATGGTTTCACAATAATTTCGTATTAATAATTGGCCCAAGAGTTGAGCCATTATTAAGCCCGAAATTAAAGCCTAATTGGATTAGGGCTTTGAAACCCATTAGGCCTAAAAGTTGAGCCTCACTATAAATACAACTTTTAGTGAGAAATTTGTAGCTTCTTTCCCTAGCCTCCCAAAAGGACAGCCGCACTCTTCTCTTGCAATTCCTTGGAGGACACAAGCTAGCACTACGAAAGCAAGAGAAATGCATCTTCTGGGACACAGTGGAAGCGTGGTGATTCCGAGAGGCTCATGTGGATACCATAGAGAGCTTGAACACGTCAACTGTTCAGGTTTTGTGATTCAACTCTACAGTTGGGTGAGAGATCTCAACCGAAAATTAGGTATGAAAATTTTTGAACACTCGATTTACCCCGTTTCACTTGGATCCTGGAGGGTTTCGGTTAAATTCCGTTGCGCTTGTTTGGCTCCCAAAACCCAACATCGACGACACATCGTCGTGGTGATGCTAATGGCAATGCGTTTCCATGGTGATGCATCACCAATGAATTTCCAAGAAATTTGAGAATTGATGCCCTTGGTGACACGTCGCCAATGGCATCACCAGGCTCAAGCCCCTCAAGCTTGGGACACCTTAAGAATGTCTCAATCTCTCAATTAACATCCCTAGGCTATTCTAAGATGTTTCGTAGCTTCAGTTGGGTCTAAAACTCATTCCTAAGTTGAGAATTATGCATTATTTAAGTGGTAGCTAAGTGGTGTGGTTAAGGTAGGGCTAAGTAGAATGGCTAAGGGGGTACAAGTGCTCAAGTTGCTAAGGGGGCACTACGAGGTTTAAGGTGGGTTTCAGAGTTTTCATTGGCCCAAGTGAGAGGTCTTCTACCTTTGTGAAAATGAAGAAAAAACCTAAAAGGATCCCAACTAAACTATGTGGTTTGGTTAGTAAGCCATTAAGGAGCTCTAAGCTAAGCTCGAAAAGCTTGGCAAGTTAGACCACATAAGATGGTAACTTTACACAATAAGTTAAGGGTAAGACGAGTAAGGTTTGAAAGGAGGTGATGACTTATTCTAGGACTCGTAAGTGGGACTTAAGGAAGGTAAAGGATTCAGGATACGAGGGCCAGTGTCTCAAGTACCTCCACCATTTGAGCTCACGGCAAGAATAAGACACCTAAGGTATAAGAAGTCCCAAGAAATATGCATGTTGCATATCATACTTTCATGATTACATATCTTTTATGTTATTAGTTTTTGTTGTTTGTTGGTTGGTTGTTTGTTTGTTTGGTTGCCATATTTGCATGCTTGCTTGTTTTTTTCTTTATTGGTACCCCAAGGGACTTTTACTAAGTACGTTCATGCACTTGCTCCCTTAAGTTAGTTGTGCAGGTTCTAACGTTAGGCCTAACAACCAAGTGGATAGTTGTGGGCTAAGTTTCCCTTTTTGTAGGTGTCTATTCACTGGAATTCTTGAGATTCTAAGTTTACTTGAGAGTTAAGCTTTGTACTAACTAAGTGTTATACCTTTACAGTTTAGAGGCTAAGTGGCGCATAAGGATAAGAAAAGGGCTTGCACTTGAAGCTTGATAGCTTAAAGGTAGGGCTCTGAGGCTTCATGAAATGTCAATCCTTTGACAAACTAAGGCTTAAAACATAAATGTCTTTTTGTTGGATATCCCAAAGAAACAAAGAGTTACTTTTTCAACAATCTGTCCAAGCAGAAAGTGTTTGTTGCTTGAACTGATGTCTTTATAGAGAAAGAGTTTATCTCTAAAGGAACCAGTGGGAGGAAAGTAGAACTTGAAGAAATTCAAGAATAACAAGGGGTCATCAAACCTGAAATGGAACCCAAGTAGACACCACAAGATTTTGTGGTTGAGGAGTCTATTCCTGTAGCACAGAGTCCATGTAGGTCTGGTAGGATTTGGTGTGAGCCCGAGAGATATGGATTTCTGATGACTCACACTGGTGATATGATGTTCATGGATCAGGATGAGCCCACAACCTACCAAGATGCTATGTCGGGACCAAATTCTGAGAAGTGGCTAGAGGCCATGAAGTCCGAAATGAAGTCCATGTATGAAAACCAAGTATGGAGTTTGGTTGATCCACCTGAATGGGGTAAAACCTAAAGGATGGTAATGTGATTACCTTTAAGGGACAATTGGTTATAAAAGGTTTCAAGTAAATCCATGGTATTGACTATCATGAGACTTTTTCACCAGTTGCGAAGCTTAAATCCATCCAAATTTTATTAGTTATTACTGCACACTCTAACTATGAGAAATGGCAAATGGATGTGAAAATTGCATTCCTTAATAGAAAGCTTCTTGAGGATGTGTACATGACACAACCTAAGAGTTTTGTAACTCCAGAGAATCCCAATAAAGTGTGCAAGTTGCAAAGGTCCATTTATGAACTGAAGCAAGCTTTTCGGAGCTGGAATCTTCATTTTAATGAAGCAATCAAAGAGTTTGGCTTCATCAGAAATGAAGATGAACCTTGTGTTTACAAGAACGTTAGTGGTAGCGCTATTGCCTTCTTAGTGTTGTATGTAGATGACATACTACTCATCAGGAATGACATTCCCGAGCTACCATCTGTGAAGACTTGCCTAGGAAAATGTTTTTCTATAAATGATTTGTGTGAAGTAGCCTATGTGTTAGCCATTAGGATCTATAGAGATAAATCTAGAAAGCTACTCAGCTTAAGCCAAAGTACATACATTGGCAAGGTGTTAAAGAGGTTTTGTCGTGCCCTAAACTGCCCCTGGCTCATTTGGGCCTATTAACTTGAAACATGTAGCGGAAGTTTTCATTACATAGAAGGGGTTTTTTTAAAAAAACTCATTAAGACTTATGGGCACGAACCCCAAGATACTTACCGGTACTAGCTCATTAAGTTCTTTAATTAAGGTTGAGTTGAAATGCTCTCAGAAACAAGCTAGCACCTATGTGGATTTCATGTGTTCATTTTCATGGTCTTTACCAAGCTTAGCCAAAAATATGCATGGCAACCAAAACACCAACTTAAGTTTGAAAACTTATTTTCATGCATATGCTTTGCATGCTTATGTATTTTGGTGTTCACT
>SMDT01002226.1:0-43632 GCA_005392925.1 Aquilaria sinensis | reverse complement strand
GAATCCTTTATTAGAACGTACTTTCAGGATCATACGTGTTAATTAAGTACTAGCTCATCGCTGATTTTCTCCCCTATCTTTTCCTGCATTTTGTAGCCTCTTCTATTGGGATTGGAGACTATCCTCCTTGGTATATAATACACCTAGTAACACTGTTAGTGTTACTAGCAATTACCACTATTAAATCCGTTACCACGATTTCAAATTAGCAAGGGAAGCGTGAAAATTAAGGGATAAGTATCAATAGGCACTAAATTACTTCCATTTTCCATACAAAAACATGCCTTAAAACACACAACTGGGAAGCAGAAACGAAAATACAACTTCCTATTAAAAAATAAACCACATTCTCCGTCGCCGGGTTTAGGGAAACCCAGAGTTTGTGGTTTGAGTACCCAGAGTTCGTGGTGGTGGCGGCGGCGACGGGTCTAGGGAAACCCAGAGTTCGTGGCGGTGTAGGAGTGTGTCCGATCACGACGATTAGGACCACGAAGGAGGGAAGCAAAGATTCGTGATTTCGTTCTAATGAGTTGTATGAGTCATTGGAAAAGGAAACAAACAAGGTTGGGGATTTCGCTCTCTTGAGTGGTGCAAGTCGATGGACAAGGAGAAAGGTATTTTGGCATTTGAAAGATGATGGGTTTTTTATTTTAAAAAAATTCAGTAAGAAAACTGTGTTAACATAATCAGGGTTAGTTTGTGAATGTTTTGTATGGTTCTGTAGTGAGGCTTTTTTTGTAGATTTGGTGGCAGAGTAAGCTTATGTCTATGGTGTGTATGTTTCTCTGTCTGCAATTTGTATGTTTCTGCCAACCCAATTCATTAAGCGAAAATTGTGAAGTTGTGTTATTCTGTGAACATTTTGGGTGGTTTGGATCAGGTTGAAAGTATGTGAACTTTGTTTGTGGTATTGAAGTGTTATTTACTGGTTTCAGTTAATGTGGTGTTCTGATGTGTTTTCTGTAGAGAGGCATGTATTGTACGAAGTACATGTTGGATAACTGTGAGCAGTGTTATCATTTGGGGTATATTTTGTTGTGTGTGGATAGTTTGTGTGCATCCATTAACAATTTCTATGTTTCTGCCGACTGATTGTATGTAGGTAATATGGTTCGAATCGTAGAGGGTAGTGTCTCCAGTAGTGAATCAGAAGATCATGACTCAGAAGATGTGGTTTGATCTCAGTATCAACTGTAAGTACTTTAAGCTAAGTATGTCAAACATGTGCTTGTTAAAATTGTAAGAAAAAAGATGTGGTTGATGTTGTGTAATGACGTGTAGGATACCATTAACAAACTCCCCAATTATTGTTCGGCGAGTACAGTCCAAAAAAGCTGCCAAAGTAGGCTCGAGGTTGGAGGGGGATCATGAAAAAGAATCAAGTAGGGATAATGATTCGGACGTGCAGATCATTGGGTAAGGAATGCGTAATCCGAATGGGTACATAAGATGTCTGCATTTGGCATGATAAACTTAAGTATTTATGGCATACTTGCAGTGTCAGCAGATGAGGAAAGGGGGACAGGAAGAAAGGGAAAAGGATGTTGTGTCAGCGCGCAAGAACAAGGTCAGAGACAAATAAAGGAGATGACATTGGGAAAAAGATGAACGAGGAGGCAGGACACAGCGGGGAAGGCAGATAGATTGAATTGTATGTTTTTTAGGCTAAAGTAGTTGGAAGGAACTATTGCGGATATGTATGCTTCTGTGGGATTCTTGTGTGTAAGGGATTAAAATGCTATGGGTTGTATGTTCCAATGGTATACTTATATGGTTTAATTTTATAAGTGTGTATTAAACTGATTGAATGTACATTTAAGTGTAAATCTGAATAATTTATGTAACATTCTACTTCGGTAATGTATTTTCATGAGTTTTAAATGTATTATGACATTGTGAACTATTTTGTTTCATTGTGAGGTTGATTCTGGTTTGTTTTTTTTTGTGTTATGTGGTTTACGTGGCATATTATTTTTATTAGTAATTGTATTATGTTAACTCTTTTATATTTGTTTACATTTTCTGTTGCGAAGATGTGGCAGATTATTTTCTGTCGCGAAGATGTGGCAGATTAGTTGTTGTACTGTCCAGTTATTATTTTGGTATTACAATGCATAATTAATGTAACATTCTAAGTAGTTGTTGTACTGTCCTGATTTATTAATGTATTATAGTATGTGGTGTACAACTGTGAACCCTTTCTGGCATTATGCAGACGTGACACAAGGTCACCCAAAGTGAAAGGAACGAAAAGTAGTAAGAAAGCTAAACAGGCAAATGTTAAACTAAAACAGATAAGGTATGGTCAGTTAAATTTTCATGGGTTTTAACTGTGTTATATCATGGAGGTAGTTGAGATGACTGAATCATGTTATGATATGCAAAAAAGTGCGTGGAGAGAACAGTAGTAAGGGGAAGTGCAAGATCGATGGTGAGATTGATGACGAATCAGTTAAAGAAGAAGGGAAGACTAAAAGGTAACGATATTGTTAATATATAGGCTTATGTCATATTGGGGTCATGGGTGATGCTCAGACATATGTGTGTAGGGGGAAGAAGGCTAAGCATCATGAGGTAAAGAAAGGGAAAGAGACAGCGAGTGACAAAGCGCATTCCAGCGATTCCGAGGATGATAGTGGTAAATTTAATAGGTGAGTAAATGTATATTCATGTCAATTTGGACAAGTAGAGACATAGCAATTGAACATGACAAATGACCAACATAATAATACAACGTACATACGGAATGACACATATTCATAACATACTCCTTTTACATACTCCTTTTATGTAATATCCTGTTCATGTTTTGTATTTGTATGTTCCTTCGTGTTTCATAACATTATATTTATTAAATGAAGATTTAATACAAAATTCTCAGCACGATAGATGGGGAAGGTGTTGGACAAAATTTCAAAATTGGAAAAGCATGTTAGAGCCGTTGAGGAGTTGGGATTTGGTGAACTGTTGAAGTTGAAGTGTAGGTTTTTTAGTAAGGAGCTGATAGAGTGGTTGGTTGATAGGCTAAACCCATCAGATATGATAATAGCAATTGGTAAAGGTCGGATAGAGTTGATGCTAGAAGATGTTAGACTGGTTCTAGGTGTCCCCAATGGGAGTATTAGAATTGGAGGATCAAAGTTTACAGAAATGCAGGAGGCATTTATTGCTGACTGGGAAGGTTGTTGGACTGGTAACCAAGATGGCCCTTATCTAACATAATTAGATAAAGCTTTAGAGGACGATCTAGAAGTCGGTGACAGATTTAAGAGAGATTTCATTGTGTGTGTCGTCTCTAGGCTACTTGCACCGTTCTGCAGGGCAAAGAGTTCCTGGAGGTTTCTAAGGTTTGTAAAGGATCTGTCAGACATCGCGAACATAAATTTCTGCGATTATGTATTGTTAGAGTTAGCTGATGCTGTGTACGAGTGGAAAGGGGAAGATAGGCCCCAAATGTTGAATGGATGTTTGCTCTTCCTCCAGGTAAGTTATGTTGGGCAATTTGGCACTAAGTTACAACATCGATGTTATGAATGTACGAACCTATAGTGTGAATATGACTATATTAAACTGACAATTCATAGTATTAGGCCACAACAATAAGGATGTGTGTATGGTTAGTCAATGTGTAATGGTTTGGGAAGAATGTCCTAAAGTGACGTCTAATTGTATTGTAACGTACTAAAAAAGTATTAAATTACTGAACCTCAGTGATCTACTTTTTTGCTCAGATGCTTTACCTGGATAGAGTTGTTCTTTTCTTTCGGAGGGATGTCAAGAAGGAGCTGCCACGTATAAAAAGTTGGGAACATGACATTATGGTGAGGCGCTTATATAAGGAGAGGAAGCGGTTGGGAGGATTTGGGAAAGGCCGGGTTAATCCTCAGTTTAAGAAAGATGAAGCAGATGTGGTTAAAGACTTTTTGTCAAGTGACAGTAAAAAAGGTAAGATGTTAACAGTTTGAATTTCATTGGCACCTAGTATACAAAACTGAGTTCATTATGTATTTTTCTAGAAAGTGGTTGTGTTCTGCTATAATTCTATTTTGATATGTATTAATATGTACTGGTGTTTAAGGTGCGAAAGGAGAAACAGGTGGGAATGTGGAGGAAGGAGCTAGCAGTAGCAGTTGCATGTGGGACAGTGAAGTAAACCTCCTCGTGAAGTATGGAAAAGAAACAAGTGAAGCATACCAACGATTTAGGACGCAAGTGGAGCGAGTTAGCAGGTGGTTCCCAGAAATGGAAAAGAAGATGCAGCCATTTGTAAAACCCATGGATGAGAACAATGAAAGTAGCTTGCAATTGACACAATTCATAGATGAGTCATTGTAGATGATTCACCAGATAATGCAAGCTTGTTGCCAGTTGCTTTACGGCAATTCAGGTATGCAATATATAAAATGTGAACAAAGAATTTATTTTTCAGTAAGACAATGACCAGTGGTTTCTATCGGTACATGTTTCAGTAGTATATTTATTTTTTTTAAATATGGTATATGTACATATTGAAGGTGGGATTGCTACTGATATTCAAGCGGGTAAGAGTGTTGGACCAACATCGATGTTAGCAAGAACGAAGGAACAAGTGAAAAAGAAAGGTGATGATTGTATCAGAGGACGTCCAATAAGGAAGAAATCGAAGCCTGCTTGCTTGAGGTCTCCATTCATGGCAAGTATGGGAAATGAAGACCGTCAGAATCAAATTCCACATGAAGATGCAATAATTGTGGATTTTGCAATGCGGTTAGAGCTGGATCAATCATAAGTTTCAAATCATTCTAACCAGTGAAAGCCGTTTCTGTGAATAAAACAAACTAATATTAATTGGAAAATTGGAATGTGTGATTTTGTTGGATTTATGTATTATTCCTGTATAGTTCCAGTAGCTAAAACAAATAGTATTAGATAGGCAGTTAAATGTGTGTTTTTGCTGTTTTCATGTACTATTTTGTTATGTTTAAGTAGGACATAAGGTTTTCAACTGGTTTGACGCCACCTTGATATAATGGTGAGTAGGGAACTATTGTACGATGACATGCTGAACCATGTAGTATCAAGTGAAAGCTGCCTAACACTTCGGGAGAAGACCGAAATTGACATAACAGTTATGGATGCATGGTGTCTAGTCCTAAATGTGAGAGAACCAAAAAGGGTTGTTCGTAGACGTATCTTCATGATGCCACACGTATGGGTAAGATATCTGCACTATTAATATTAAATTCAGGTTATAGAACTTGAATTTTTTTTTTTTTTGTAAAATGTAGTTAGTTTTCGCTACATACAACCCTGAGATTGCCGTAGCTCATACTGATGCAAGTGGAAAGAGGATACGTCAGCAAGTCAACAATACAATTCAAGAGTGGTTGAAAGCAAACCACATATCCACAATAATCCCATATGACTTGGTATGACCAATTTTAAATATGTGTGAATCTAGATGAGGTATCAATGGTTTTGTGACATCTGAATAACTGGAGAGTTTGGTTTGCATGGATTAATAGTGGTTTATGTTAAACTGGATGATGTCTCTGTTTTCCTGTGTTACATATGAATTACTGGCCACAATGTTCCTGAAGTTCTGAATAATGGATTAGTTATCTTGTGTGTATTTGACAGATTTTTTTACCAATAATTAAGGGGGGGCACTACTTTCTGGTGTGCATTGATTTTGAAAGCGATGTCATACATGTTTTGAACAACCTAAGGGAAAAGTGGGAAGACTATGGAGATATGGAAGGGCAAGTTGTGAGTAATAGCAAAGTAAAATATTTTTATGTTACCTGGATGTGATCAAAGGACATGTTTTGACTTGGTTGCCATGTATTGTTTATGATCAGGGGATCCTTTTCTGGGAATATTTGAAGTCCATCAATCATCCAAAGGTTGTAAGTTTTAGGTCGTATGAGTGAGAGCATTTCACATCGTCCTGGAAGAAAAAAATGAAAAGTAAAGCGTACTTGTCGAACAATAAGGACTGTGGTGTGTTCACAATGAAGCATAGGGAATTGTTTGAAGGAGGGGAATTTGACAGCGACCTTGGCCCAGTAAGTTAGATATACAAACAACTGGTTTGTCAAATGTCAAATGACTTATTTAATGTATGAATACTTAAATGAGGTAAGCAAAAAAATGTAGGACAAGGCATCCAGGTACCATCGGCGGGTTATTGCATCAATGATACTGATGGATGAGACAAACAAACTCAGAGATGGAGTTGTCACAGCAGCAAAGATGGCATTCGAAGTGGAGGAGTAGCATATATATTCTTTTATAGATTAAATTGAATGACTCATAGCTTTATTAATTGGTTTCCTTTGGTTTTGGTTATGAAAATGATATGAAATACTCATATGATAAACAATTGGGCTTCGGTTATACTTTGTTATATAGTTAAGAAATCCTTTTAATGAAAGCGACATACATATACTGGTACGAATAAAGGAGAAACAGAACAATACAGAACAAGGGTAGAATAATACGAAAATGGTATATAATAATATGAATAGAAACAGAATAAAACGAACACTAGTTAGGGCGTACAAGAAGAAAACATTAACGCATCAGAATTATACAGTAAATAAATATAATGGTATGAAAAGGAAGGACCAGACAAATATAAAACAGGAACAGAATAATACATAAAAGGAGTTTAATAATATGAAAATACATAGAATACAACATTAATGAATCATAAAGGAGTATGGTTTTGAAACATAATTGTGCGTTGGTTATGAATATGTGTCATTCAATATGCACGTTGTATTGTTCTGTTGCTCATTTGTTATATTCAGTTGCTATGTCTCTGCTGGTGCAAATTACTTAGTTGTATTAATGTGTAGTTCTGTTGTGATTCAGTGGCACAGTGAAGTATGGTTTTTGATACATTAATATGTGGCGATTGTAGCTTTATTCGTAGTTCCAACCATATGTATTATTCAATCGTTTGGCAATTGTAAATAAATTGGAAAACATACTCTTAACTCTGTAGCATACTCATGATCCACCAAAAAGTCATGGAAATGCCATTCATGAAAACCTTACTACTTCCTACTCCTTTTGTTCTGGGATCAGAAGCGCTCAGCCATGCTCTTAACCCTCTTACGACCAAAAGTGTTAGTCTTCATGAACTTTGGGTTCCGAATGTGATCCCTTGCTCCAATAGTCGTAGAAATCACCCCCATATCACCATTCCCCTTGAGTACGGCCCGTTTAAGCAAACATAACCCTTCATCAAACCGCATCCTTTCTGCAAGATCATTCATACAACGAGCAATCAAATTATAACACTCACGTGTAGTGTTTGTCCACCAATAAAACCTCTGCAAGTGTTCTTGGCCATTCGAAAGACCCATCAATTTATTAGAGTATGTTCTTGCATTCTTAGACCATCTCTTCAAAATGTACTGCTCAGGTATCTTTTCCTCCCATTTTAAGTCTAAAATCCGGATTGCATGAGCACACAGAAAACCTTGTTAGCTAAAGAACTTGCAAGAACAATCATCTGTCTTTGATAATGGGTCAAACCTAACTGAAAACTCGCAGGGATCACGTCATCCCAACGAGACCTGGAAACACTCAACCTTAAGAGCGACGCTAACAAGCTTAAATTTTGCACCTACTACATAGCTAAATTACTCCTAAAAAATCTTTGAACAACCTGAAGTTGTATACGTTAGATGCATGAATCAAAATGTCATTATGGAGGGAAACCTCATACTCCCCGTAGTTATTAAAATCCTTCTCAACTTCATTGTGCCTCCATTCTTTAACCTATACGTCAATTTCATGGAATATATTAAGCAATATCATCTGCTTATTGGCCAATGAAGTAAGGATACTATTTGTGCTCTCACTCCTCTACATTGCGAGAGTGCCTGGGAGAAAATACATGAAAACATGAAAATAGTACAGAAAAAGAAAAAATAATGATATGAAAAAACAGAACACAGAATAATACAAATGATTAATAGGGTAACATGACAAAGGAGTATAATAATACGAAAAAAAACTGAATAAAACAAACACTAGTTAGGGCATACAATGAAATACGTTAAAACATCATAATAAAACAGAAAAGAAATATCACGTATAACAAAGAATAAATAGAATAATACAAAACAGGAACAGAGTAATACATATCAGGAATATAATAATATGAAAAAAACATAAAACAACAAACACTGGTTAGGGAATACCTGCTGAGAAAATATCCCTGCACAAGCATGGAGCCCAACGCTCACGCACTCGCCAAATTGATTTAAGCCAACTATCGTCTGAACAACCATACTCACCAAGCAATTCATTCCATGTACGCTGTAGCTCATCCTCAGTCAAACAATCGTACAAACATTTCAAGAACTTTGAAGAAAACCCAGGTCGATAACAAAAATAACGAAGTTTGCTAGGTGCTTTCTCCAATATATGCCACAAGTATAGCCTATGTTTTGCTTGCTTGAACACGCTATCAAATGCACTTAAAAATGCATTGTCCTAATCCGAGAATAACGTCTTCAGCTTTACTCCATCCATACTCTGTAAAAAAGTCCTTAGCAACCATTCGAATGCCTTAGCTTTTTGCTCAACTAGAAAGGCACACCCAAACATTACATTTTGACGGTGATGGTTCGCCTCGACTATCGGAACACAGAACATATTGTAACGGTTAGTCCGATATGTAGTGTCCATTGATACAAAATCACTAAAAAGAAGATAATCAGCCTTTATTTGTCCATCACGCCAAAAAAAGTTTGCCAACCTCCTCATTTCATCAACCTCCATGGCGTAGAAAAAATCGAGGTCTGTTTTGGCGCACTCCCTGAAACACTTAACCAGTGATGCAACGTCACCCTTACCAACCACTAGAGCCTTCTCTGTAGCAACTCTGTTATATAATTTTTCTTTTTCAGCCCAGATTGCTCAGGCCCCCCAACTTCATTGTTAAATACCCTATAAGTGTCAATCACTCGAAGGCCGCTCTTAACCAATGCCATCAACGTGCCGAATTGCTCAACTGTTATGTCTTTGCCTATGTTCAGTAGATGGCGCATCTGATCTGGTATAAACGGATGGTTATGCTTCATAATATGGCAATCACAAACCCACTGGCCATCTTCATTGCATCTGAACCTAATATAGGCAGAGCATCCACATCTCACCGAGTGTTTTCGATACGAAGCTTCACCGTCAGATGATTTTGCTGAATGCTTGTGACCTTGCCGATGACAGCAGAACTCTATTGCAACAATGCAATCACGCCTCCATCGAAGCCTATTGCAATGGGCCTTGAACCCATTCTCCACAGCATATCTACTAAAGAACAAAAAAGCAGCATCTACACTCTTAAAACCAATGCCCTCCAACGAAGCCTCTTCAACATCTTCTGATCCTTGAACAACACCATAATCAATTCTCAAATCTAAAATAGATAAAACATAATTAATATATATATGCACAAAAATTTAGTAGTAAGAGCACATCAGAATAATACAATCATTCATCATAAACCTACATACTAGTTCCAAATAGATTCAATTTGGGTTCCATTTAATACAAATAAATAACATATTGATACGTAACATCATCAACATAAAAAATACGAAATCAAAATTGCTAACCACCTCCATCGTCTCTACCACCATGGCTTCCATTATCACCAACCTCTACATCCTCTTCCCCATAACACCTGTCTAAAACCATACAAAAACATACTACATTACACCATCTCATAAACACACACAGGAATAACACAAAATGAATATGAAACAAACCTTGAGCCTCATTAGCAAAAACATTAAACCCATCACCACCACTCACTTCCACACGATTACAATCACGATTCCCTTCCTCTTTGTCATCACACCACTCTGATTGTAGCAAAAATGTTAGCCATAGAATAATACAATTAAATAAGAGATGCATACATAGAAAAATGAAAATGAGCCCCAAATTAGTACAATCACACAACATATTGAAAAACAATTTCTACTTACCTCCATCATCTGACCCACCATGGTCGTCTTCGTCACCAACCCCGCCACCAACACCAAAATATTCTTCATTACAATCGCCATCGCCCTCCTCCCCATCATCGTATCGTTCAGACTCCTCGGTGATGCCTTCGTCACCTGGGCTTTCATTCAAATCAATTAACATGCTCTGCTGTTCTCGAAACCTGGTTAATATGATAGTATATGCAGTCTGAAAAACATGAAAGTGTACCAACTGAAATGACCGAAAACAAAAAAGTAAACCAAGTAATAACTAAAATTACGTGGCTGTAATCACTAATTACCATTATTACTTTAAACTGACAATTCCTTCTCAACACGTTCAGATCCCATAGCTGACTTATCAATTTCCTTATTTGAACATTCTCCAACGAAAGTTAACATCTATTAACGCCTATTGACCAGGTTTATTTACACCAAGGAGCACCTCAAACTCGGCGATTTAATTTGTTGCCATTCCATTTACGGTGGTGAAACAGCAATAGGGATCATTGATACGGACCGTTTCATTAAGGGAGTTAACGTTGTTAATTAATTTGTTAAGTTCAATGATGAGTAAAATTGGAATATCACTTTTTTGGAGAGGACAGTTGTACTGTGAAAAAATCAAAACATGACACATGGTAGGTAAATATGAGCCAAATTAAGAAAAAAACACAATACTCCCTTAAATGTGTCCTGTTATATATATATATAATTAGATAGGGTATTTAGCATCTAAAGCTGACAAGAACGCACTACTAACAAAGTTTTTCCTAATATTAAATCCTAAACCCTAAACCCTCATTATAGGCTTAATGAAGATGACATCTTTGGGACTTACAATGACATCATTGAAGAAAATCATCATCGATGTTTTAGATTTGACAAGGACCACCACCGATACTTCACCGTAAAATGGGGCCCATTCATCGTGATTCAAATCTAATAGCTTCGTTCATCTCTGTGTCATGAAATCAAGAAATCGATGCTAATTTCTACTTTGTTCATCTTCGCCAGTTGTTCCAATGGTCATGCCCATGCTGATTGAAGATCTCATGATGAAATCAAAGAACCTTTGCCAGCCCTTCACTTCAGTCAACATGCATTGTTGTCCTCTAGCTCGAGATTCTCACAAGGATTGGCCAGCCTCTAAGCCCGCACTGCCGCCTGCCGTCATCATTATGGGCTACCGCAGGCCTACTTAGTGCTCAATCAGCATTATTTTGTTTTACCTATAAGAAAAGAATATTAGATATTAGGATATAAACATTAGCTTTAGAATTCCATAGTTTATAATAATTAATTGGAAAAGATTGAGAATAAAATTGTTGTTTAATATTTATTTTAATATTAATTAATCTCACATTAGTAATTTGTCTGATTTAATAGTGAAATTGAGAAGAATGGCTCAATTGAGAAGCAAAAATGAAGTAAGATACCTCGATAGGACAGTATTAAAGTAAGATACTCATTTATGACATAAAAATAAGCTAAAAGACTTCATGAGGAATTTACTCATTGATTTTAATTTCATTTTTTTGTTTCCATGTAACCCTTTTCGTCCACATCTTATTACTATAATCAATAAAATCAAAAGTTATTTCCTTTAATTAGCTATTTTCCCTTGCCATTCCCCAAGTTTTGGTCAAAGGTAAGATTTGGCTTTAAGTATGGAAACGAAAAAATTGTAATTTAACATATGTTAATAAATCTGGTGAAACATGGCGAATAATTCCGGTTTCCAATTGGAAAAATTAAACAATACAAACAAAAAGAAATCAGTTGGTGAATAAAACTTAAAGATTTTGGATTAAAGGATCGTCAAAATTGATAAGAATATTTAATGTATAGTTTTTGAATTACACTAATAATATAGGGATAATTTTGTCATTTATGAAGGGAAAATTGATGTGACACTCAATTAGGCTCTAATAAGTTGCATAATTACATAAAACTCCTTTGCTTACCAATTATAATAATAAAATATATTACTAACAAAAGATGCAAGATTAGAAAATGGAATGACAAGAGTAGATTTCTTTGCTTTGTTTTATAATTTTTTTTAATAATACCTATAAAATTTCATAATTCTTACAAGGACGCAACTAATATTTCATGTTTCCAACTTAGCTAACAATGCAATGGAACTGGTGATATCCATCACAGAAATTTGTACCTCTATTTAGACTCATGCTACTTTAAGAAAGTAAGGCTCATCAAGGATTTCAGGCCCAATTCAACTTAATTAAGTCCCATCATCCTATGCCCCTAAAAAGGGGGACGACAAAAAGACATGTGTCCTACATCTAACAATCCAAGGGATAAATATTTCATCCAACGGTCTTAAACTCTAAGGCACAGAACCCCAAAAACCTATATAAGGGTATTCATTATCATATGTTAGGTGTGAGATCATTCTCTTTGGTATTTTTATCCTGCTAGAACCCTTATTGACTTGAGCGTTGGAGTATCTTTTGTAGGTATCCATGCTTTCACCTCCAAGGTATGCTCATGTGACGGACTTCATTTCTGAGCATCCAGGTCGTATACCAAAGGAAGTGCACCATCATTTAGCACTCACCTTGGGGCTTTATTACTGAGTACGCACTTGGACCCATTACTCCTAGAAATGAGGTACAACGTCCAAATCCTCTTGACAAGGTGACAAGCATTCCCCTCACCATCAATGACATAGAAAGCAATACCTCAGTATCAACATCCCCAAACTGTACCCTCGACACTATGGATGGCAATGCCGACCTGCTTTCCTATCAAAAGGAATTACTACAGGGGGGTCACTTACCCTACAAGAGCAGAGTTTGAACACATGAATACATAACTCACAAGCAAGTTGGATTCAGTCATCGTAGTCATGGCCAAATATTTTACACTGCCTTCCCAACAAATGCAAGGACCACCCATACTTTGGAGCCAATGGCATCACTTATACATACAGGGAATCCAATCACTCAGTGGTGGCATGAGCGTTGGAACTTAGCTCCAAAGCCAGACATGAGGCTTCCCCTAGTATCCTCTTCTCCAATGTTGGTGCCATGGGATCTGGGGGGCATACCTTACAATCACTTCAAACCTTGCCAGCATCAACAATGCCATCACCTCACCAACCAGTATCCCTATTCAAGCACATGACCATTCCATCAACACAAGAAAAGCCTCATGCAACTATTTTCCAAACAAATTTGGCGCCGCCTAAGACATCATCCCTTCCCCTTGGAAAAATGGGCAACATGTTCCCTACCCAATTATCTCAATAGCTAGTCCCACAAGCCTTCCCATGAGACAACAGTTAGTTAGCTTACACTCATTATTTTTGGCCTAGTATAGCATATCAGAGTGCTTACTCACAACTACCAGTCATGCCAATAGCTAATATGCTTCCATTGGCACAACAAGCCTATATTATATCTCTTCAGCAACCTATCGCCAATACATTAGACCCGGTTGCAATAGTAGCACTTTAGGCTACTCAAAACACTGTTGCTCAAATGCAAAGGAAAATACAAGCTATCACTAGAAACAGCCTAAGGAAGTAGAAAAAGATATTCCTTCACTATTGAACTCATGAACGAGCCAATACCAAAGAAAATGAAAATTCCCACTTTGAACCATATGATGGAATGGGAGACCCTATGGATCATTTGAGTCATTATGAGAACATTATGACCCTAGCGGGGTTCTCAAATGCAACTATATGTCAAGCTTTTCCAACAACACTAATGGGAAATGCCCAAACATGGTACTCTAGCCTTGAAGTAGACTCAATAAGTTCATAGGATGACCTCAATAAAGCCTTTATGGACTACTCCATTGGGAGAAAGGCTTGCACACGAGTTCCAACTCACCTTTTTGCTGCAAAACAAAACAAAGGAGAATCTCTGAGAAGTTATGTTAATCGCTTCAGTAAGGAAGCATTAAAAGCGCCTAATTTGGCAAAGAATGAATTCATACTATTAATGACTATGGGACTTCATCCAAACTCAGAATTTTCCAAGGAATTGGCAAAAATGCCCATAAAGAATAGGCAAGAGTTCTTGCAAAAAGCATCAGAGTTCATGAATGCTGAAGACATTGTTGCACTGAGTATGAAATAGTGCAAGAGGGAGTCCAAACCGCTAAATTGCCAAGGCCCATCTAAAAGACAACAGTATGAGAGAAGATCATGGCAGCGCGATAATTCTCCTCGAAGAGAACATACAAATGAAGGTCGACATAGACCAAAATTCACACCGCTCACAACCCCAAAATCTGTTATCCTTCATGTCATTCAAGATAGGAAATACCTTAAGTGGCCAGACACCAAAAAGGGCGAGCAAATAGGTCCCAAGGTGGACTATTACTATGAATTTCACAAGACAATTGAGCATGAGACGGACAGTTGCAGACTGCTTAAAGAACAAATCGAAAGGTTAATCAAGGAAGGGAAGCTCAAAAAATACATTAGGCGTTATGGTGATCGAAACACTGATTACAAAAGAGATGCCAAATACAAAAAGAAGGATGATGACTATGATAGAAATGGCCAAGGTAGAGGAAAAAAGGATCGTTATGACAACAAGTCAACGAAGGTGACAATCCACCACCCGGTCAATAAGGTCACCTCTGAAGGTGGAAAGGAACATGTTGCCCTAGGGTCCTCAGTTGCTTATAGGACCTCGGGACGTATAGTGAATGCTATGATAGCAAATCATAGAGTCAAAAAATTTCTATTGGATACTAAAGCACCCCTAGCATCATTTAATAGAGCATCATTGGAAAGATGACATTCACCAAAACATGGATCAAGCCACACCCTCATCAAATTAAAGGACCAGGAAATGAGTCCTTCTCAGTGGTTGGGGAAATAGTACTTCCAGTAACGTTTAGTGACAGAATAGGAAAAAAATGACAAAGATGGGTCAAGTTCAAAATCATTGGTGCTCCTACAACTTACAATGGATTGATCAGCTTTTAAACCATGCAAGACTTTGACATCCGCGTTAAGCCTAAAACATTGGAAATTACACTTCCCTCCAAAGAAGGAATGACAGTCATCTCCCTAAGCATGGCTGAAACAATCTTGGCAATCACCATGCAGCGCCATCCTGATGCTTTAGACGCAAGGAACCAAAAGAAGAAGAAAAGAGGAATGCCTGAGAAAACAATGACAAAGATCACCCTTGGTGACTTAAACCCTAATGAGAAGACCAAGATCGAAACTATGCTGGGAAAAATGAGGAAAAGGAATTGACCACCTTTCTCAAAGACAATTGTGATGCTTTTGCTTGGTCGGCTAAAGATATGCCAAGAATTGACCTAGAGACCATCACTTATAAGCTCAACATTAGGCCAGGAAGGCACCCGATCTAGCAAAAGAAGAGGAACCTCGGGCTAGAAAGGAAAACAGCTGTTAAGGCGGAAGTAGAAAAGCTCCTACCTACGGGCTTCATTAAGGAATCCAAGTATTCGGATTAGGTCTGTAATGTTGTAATGGTTCCAAACCGGTGGGTGGCGAATGTGTGATGACTTCACAGATCTTAATGAAGCATGCCCTAAAGATTGCTACCCCTTGCCTAAAATAAATGCCATGGTTGATGCCTCGACATCTCATCAAATGCTTAACTTCATGGATGCCTTCAACAGCTATAACTAAATCTGCATGCGTCCGAATGATGAAATTTAAACTACTTTTATAATAGACCAAGGCCTATTTTGCTTTACTAGAATGCCTTTTGGACTTAAAAACGCTAGAGCCACCTACCAAAGACTCATGAATAAAATCTTCAAAGAGCAAATTGGTAGAAATGTCAAGGTTTATATAGATGGCATGCTCGTTAAAAGCAAACAAAAACAAGACCATATTGCCAATTTAAAAGAGACATTCAATTCCTTGTAAAAATACAAGATGAAACTCCATCCAGCCAAATGTGCCTTTGGAGTTAGTTTAGGAAAAATTTTAGGCTACATGGTTACTCATCGGGGCATTGAGGCTAACCTGGAAAAAGTAAAAGCAGTTCTCAACATGGATCCACCCAAAGGCATAAGAGGCATACAAACTTTAGCAAGGCAAATCACGGGTCTTAGAAGATTCTTAGTAGGGTCAGCTAGAAAATGTCTTCCATTTTTTTAAGCACTAAGAAAGAAGGGGAATTCACATCCCTTAAGGGATAAAGAATGTCAAAAAAGCCTTCAATCAAATTAAGGCCGAATTAAGTAACTCATTAGTCCTTAAGAGTCCAAAGGTTGGTAAACCTCTCATTTGTTACTTATCAGTTACTCAAGAAACAGGTGTCGTAGCCCTCATCAAGGAAGAGCAAGGAATGCAAAGCCCAATCTACTTTGTTAATCGAGTTTTTTAGAGGGCAGAGCCCGAATATCATAATATTGGTGCTCATCACTACAGCAAGAAGACTTTGACCCTATTTTCATTCTTACCCCATAATTGTGCATACTTCATATCCATTGCAACAAATCATGGGAAAACTAGAATTGTTAGGAAGACTCACAAAATAGAGTATGGAGCTCAGTGATTTTGACATCAAGTATGTCCTTCAATTAAGCATTAGATCACAAGCGTGGTAGATTTTATCTCTTAATTTACTCTCCATCAAACCAAAGAGGTGCTAGGAGAATGGATTGTACACATCGACGGGTCATCCAATTTCAAAAGATGTGGCATTGGAATAGTCTTGGTGAGCCTAGATGGGGTAAGGACAGACCATGCTTTCAAGCTTAATTTCAAGGCTACGAACAATAAAACAGAATATGAAGCGACCCCACAACACTGCGAATATGTAGAGACATTGGTGTAAAGGAGGTATGACTCTAAAGTGACTATCAGATACTCATCAGACAAGTTCGAATGGACTATGGAGCTAAAGTACCTATACTAAAAGATATGATGGCAATATTCAGAAAGGTGACCATCGAAAATATTCTGCGAGAAAAGAACAGCCAAGCAGATGCCTTAGCTAGGGTAGCATTAACCTTCGGAGAACCAACAGATATCCATATTAATGCTATCGAAAAGCTAAGTATTTATGAAAAAGTTGTTTTGGCTATCTTACAAGATAAGAATGTGGGATGGATGCACCCCATCAGAGCTACTTACCTACTGGTCAACTCTCAGAAGACCTTAAGGGGGCAGTCAAGGTAGAAAAAAAGGCTACTAAGTTTTACCTGTTTGAGGACGACATATTATATTTCTGGTCTTTCACAGCCCCAAATAGAAGGTGTCTTTTAGCAAAAAAAAAATTATGTGCTAAGAGAAGTTCATGAAGGTATTTGTGGAAATCATATTAGTGCTAGGGTTTTAATCAGAAAACTCATCCTTTAGGGATATTATTGGCCTACATTAGCAGATGACGCAACAGAGTTTGTCAAGAAGTGTGAAAAATGTCAAAGGTTTGGCTTAGTATCAAAAAACACAGGGAACAAATGACTCCAATCACTACACCATGGCCTTTTGCAAAATAGGGAGTTGACATCCTTGGACCTTTTACACCTGCCTCAGGAGGAAGGAAATATTTCATAGCTGTCATTGATTACTTTACTAAGCAGGTTGAGGTGAAACCCCTAGCAAAAATCAGAGAGCAAAAGACAAAGGACTATGTATTGCAACATAGAATATGCAAATTTGGTATCCTACGAGAGATTGTCACCGACAATGGCGCCCAATTGACAGGAAAGAGATTCTTCAAGTTCCTAGACGAACTAAGTATCATCCATTGTAAAACCTTGGTAGTGAGGTCATAATCTAACGGACTTGTGGAGCTTACAAATAAATCCATTCTCAAGACTTTAAGTAATAAGCTAGATTGAGCCCTTGGTGCATGAGTAGATTTGATCGCAGAAGTATTTTGGACTCACCAAATGACGTATAAGACTTCCACACGAGAAATGCCTTTCCATTTATCATATGGCACTGAAGCTATAGTACTAGTGAAAATCGATGCCTTACCCATAAGGTTCTCCACTTCAATGAAGAGGCAAACGACGAAGACTGAGAGTTAACCTAGATATGCTGGATGAGCTTAGGGAGATAGCAGAAGTAAAGACTTCGGCTTATAAAGAAAGAGTAGCCAAATATTATGACTCCAAGATCAAGCCAAGACACTTCTAGGTGGGAAACTTGTTGCTATTACAAGTAGAAGCCTCTTGGCAAGAATTGAATAGAGGAAAGTTCAATCCATGATGGGAGGGACCTTATGTTGTTGAGAAAGTCATCAGAAAAAAGGCATATAGACTTAAACACTTATATGGTACGAAAGTACCAAAAACATGGAATGTAGATGTACTAAAAAAATATTATCAATAAGAAGAGTACACTCAATACATAATGTCGCATGCGAAAACATACACCTTAAGAAAAGGCAAATGCAACATAAAAAGCCTAGAGGAGGCAAACGAAGGTCGAGAAGATATGAAACATTGAAAGATAAAAAGAAGAGCAACTGACAGAAAGGTTAAGAAAACTAAGAAATAATCATAAGTCTTCAAGGAAAATAACAACTAGGGCATAATCCGAGGAAATTTGAAACTAAAAAAAAAACCAACTACATCATTAAAGAAGGATAAAAGCCAATGCATCAATGCTCGTTGATATCCTCGGCATCGGCATCATGCACCAAAGACCCAGTAGGAGTGGCATGAGAACCGGAATGAGTTGACTAAAGAACCTTCAAAGACTTCCCGGCTGTTTAGCCCCGATCGATCTTTCTTTTCTTTAAATAGCTCTCACTAGCATCAGGAACGTGACCAGTCTGTAGGGATCCATATAGCCCCTCTGGAAGTTGATCATAGAGGTTCACCGTGCCCAACTCCAAATAACTTTATCATCCAATATATCAACAAGCAGTGATAAGTACATTAAGTCGATCCCCTTATAAACATGAAACAATACCTTTCTTGAGTCATTAACACCTTGAGAGTAGGCTCCCACAACATGAGAGAAGGCCTCAAAAAGCTCCTGTTACTTAAGAGCCAAAGAAAAGTGAGCATCTTTCAACTCTTTTGCCTTAGATGACAACTCTTCTTGTTTGGATAATAAGGAGTCCCTAGTGCGCTCAACTCCTTCTCTAGCTCTGTTTGACAACGCTTCATTTTTTTTTCCAAAGCATGGAGTAATTGAACCTCCTTAGATGACTTTGCCAGCTTCTTCTCTCTCTTCTGAACCTTAGCACTCCGGTCTTCCAAAATTTTAGTGCTCTTATAAAACATGAGTAAACCCATTAGAGCCTACAAATAATAAAAAGAGCCAATGCCTTGATATAGACAAGGTAAAAACGAGAAAGAAAGCAAAAAAAGGTATTAAAAAAACCTCAAAGTCACACTGAACCACATTAGCTACTAAATTCATGAATGATGGAAATGAGTGATTAGCTACATCTATATGGAGCATTCCAACCATCTCTGATAATGTAGCAACATCAAGGGAGCTACTAAAAGAGCTAAGCTTTTTTATCCTAGATTTACCCCTCACCAAAAAAGCAATGGGAGCAGAAGGGGCGGTCGTCACCAGAATAACATAAGAAGGTGGTAGAGGAACCTCAGAAGAGGTTTGCGGCCCCTCGCTGGACTTGACATGCATGAAAGCCTTTTTGATGAAATCTCCAGCTTTCATCTTCTTTTTCTTTTTTTTTTTTAACCAAGTAAGCAAAGTGAAGTCTTCTTCAGAGTGAGGGACACTAAAAGCTACAAAAAGGAGAGAAAGTAAGACACCAGTTAAAAACACAAATGATTTGCAAAAAAAAAAAAAGACCACACACCATGAATTGACAATAACTCTGGGGTTAGGCACCCATCGGTCTGGACACGGCCATTGTTACCATCTCACAAAAATAGGAGAATTATAAGTGTGGCATAATGGCTAAAAACCATTATATTATGTAATTCTCACCATAGTGATTGAAGTGTATGGGGTAAAAGGTATGATCAAAACCTCCTTAAAAGTGTTCCAAGTTGGTAACTTGGCCCCCAAGAAAAGCCTTAAGGATTTCTTGTTTGTCAAGCAACCTATGGATTTTTTTGTAAGGTTCTGGAAATTCGAGTACGTAATTGCAAAACTCTCAAGAAAGAGCCTTGGAGAGTTATGGGAAGAATATGAATTGTATGAAAGTGCTATTGGAGGACCAAATTGCTCATGGAAGACAAGTTTGGACAAAGGAAACACTAAAGACATTAAGGACCTAAATGTCTTAGTGTAAACCTTAAAGTGTTCAACCTTTTAACTTAAGTCAAATGGTAGAATGGTAAAGTTACCCTATCATGGGGGAGAAATGGGTCAAAAATATTGGGCACATGCGTACCAATGATTTTAATGCAAAGAAACCATGCTTATGGGCAAAGAAAATGACAAAGCATGATTAAGGCTAATAAGGGTGTTTAGTGCCCTATAGCTAATTTAAAAAGCCTAACTTGAATTTTCTTTTCCCATATTCAACCCACACAGCCACCAGCCTCCTTCATACTTCTTCCATAGCTCCTCCATAGCCACCATACCTCTAAGATTGAAATTGAAGGCAAAAGGAAGCAATTGGAAGCAAACTAGAGCTATTGCTTGAGCACTTCAAGGATCAAGCTTGATTTTCAGCCTACCTACTTTGGTAAGGGTTCTCTTGCTCCCATGGGTTGTTTTCTATATTTTCAAGAAACCATGGAGCTAGGGATAAGCTTGGAAGATAGCCATGAGCTTGATGAAGCAAGCTTACTAAGGGGAGTGCACTTATTGAAGGTTTTGTAACCTAGTGTGAAGTGCACAAAGATGGCAGTGAAATGAGGGTTT
Organism: Aquilaria sinensis; assembly: GCA_005392925.1. Taxonomy (NCBI): domain Eukaryota; kingdom Viridiplantae; phylum Streptophyta; class Magnoliopsida; order Malvales; family Thymelaeaceae; genus Aquilaria; species Aquilaria sinensis. The sequence continues at coordinate 22,860 of SMDT01002226.1, read as the reverse complement.
CTAGAGCCTAAAGTTAGTACTAACTAATGTTAAAATCCTCCTAATACCAAGCAATATCTTGAAGGGGCTGCCATAGTGATTTATTTATGTTTATTGCATGTTTTATGGACTAACCTACGGTTATTGTTGCTACCGCATTGCATGTGTTTATTGGTTGTGAATGGCTACTGCATTTGATTGCTATATCTTGTATATATGCATTGTGACTTTGTGTTTTAGTGTGGATGCAGGTTTTGATGATGGTTACATTGCCAATTGAACCCAAGTGCTACCCTTACTAAGTTTGTCAATGAAACTTACTCCCTTCAATTCTGTTATATCAGGTCCAGCTGAAAGATCACCTTCAAACTAACCTTTGTGGTTTGAGTTTTGCCTTGAATTTTCAGGTACTTAAACTTTCATATGTTTAGTTGTGATATGGTAAAATTTCATATGTTTAGTTGTGATATGGAAATTTTGGTGATTTTAGGAGCACATTTGGTATTTTTAATGGCGGTGCTTATTGTGTTATGCAGCAGCTGTCCAGCATCCTGTTCTGGAGTCCATTGTGTCTCAGGCACTCCTGTAACTTAGGGTTCATATTTTGCTGAGTTAAGACCATTATTTAGTGCATGTATGCATTTACATGTAGTGTATGTAAAGTGATACAAGTATGTGAACAATTGAGCAATGTTTTGGCTATGTATGTGATGTGGTGCAAAGCAGCCTAAGTGTGAATGGTAGGCTGCTTTCTTGTAAATTTTGTTTTGGCCACATAAAATTTCTAGATGCAAGATAATGTATTTCCCATGTGTATTGGACATGTATGGGATAGCCTTGGAGGGCTTACCCTTTGTGAATGAAGTATTTGCACACTTATGAAATTTTGTATGGGTAAAATGGTCATAAAGTGACTAGAATTTTGACTCTACACCTAAAGTTTAATATATTCCTGTGTAGAATGAATCTTGGCATGAGATTTTGACCACATCTATAGCACATCTATAGGTTTAATTGGGATTTGGAATTTCGGAATTTGGAACTCTATAGCCAAAGATATGATCTTGCAAAGTTGGCTAAGTTATTGTTCATTTGGTTAGATTTTTGTAACCAACTTTAAAAATCCATAACTTGGTCCATAGGTGGGCTATTGTTGTAAAACAAAATTCCTTGTTTTGCTCTAAGGCTTTACTTGATAATGGAGCAAATAAAATAAGGGGTTACATGGGTAGAATGATACAGTTTATTATTGAAAGTTACAGGTGCAGTGGCTGATCACTAAAACTTAACAAGATTACCTAATGTGTGGTAGCCAAAATTAAGACTTGTGCTAGTGTTTTCCTTCTTTGCTACCATGGTGTGCATGAAATGTGAATATGTGTGTGATGGTTGGACCAATATGCATGTATTTACATAGTGATAAGGATTCAAGCCGAAAGAAAGACAGAAATAAGGATACAGTAGCCTCTATGCCAAGATGCTTAGTCACAATGACAAAAGACATTCTATGCCACCAACTATTTGGAGAATATTGGAAAGGGGGAATCTGAAAGTAGCTCAATAAATCTAAAAATGGGGGAGGTGGTAAAGAAAAACCAGCCTTAAATTAATCCCAGTAGAAGGGGAGAAACCCGTCAGTAAAAGGGGCATCAAGTCGGTCGCCAAGAGAAAGTAAATGGATATTGTAAGATGAAGGTACGTCACTGAAGCAACAAAGGAACTCAACCTGCCAATGCTCTAAATGGTGCACGATGTCCCAGTGATCTAAAAGTTGGCCTACCTTTCCAACACTTTTCTCACCTCCCCTAAAAGTGGAATAAAGTCACCTAGGTCCGCAATAGTTACTACATGTAATAGGATTGCGACCCCGCATAGAACATTAAGAAGCTCGGAAGGGCCCAACCCAAGGCCGGTAGCAAGATTCGTGTAAGTGGCTCCCACAACAATGGTAGGGGTTCCCAAAGAACTCTTACTATCACTATTCAATGAAAATAATTTATCGAAGGAAGAAGACATATCTATAAGGCAAAATACAAGCCACTAGGCATTAATAGAAAGCACAACCAGAGGTAGAAAATGCTAAGAAAAGATGTGAAGCTTTTAGGTTGCAACAAGAAAAATAAAGGCAACCTCCTCTACCTTATATAGAGAAAGGAGAGAGAAGAATATTTCCCTAGGTCATTTGATGCTTTGGGAAACGTTAAGTGGTATATTTATTCAAGATTAACACCGATAATGAAAGATACGAAAGGGGTTTTAGCATGTTGGAAGAAACAGGCCAACAAGACACTAATTAAAAGGTAATGGTAAAAAGGACAATGGTAGTCAACTTGCTTCTCCTAGAAATGAGACAACGGTAGCGAAAAGAAAATAGAAAAGAGAGAGATGACAGTGAGCAAAGAAAATAAGAAGAAAAGATATGGCAGAGGGTAAAAGGAATTAAGAAGGAAAGAAGCAACAAAGGGCAAAAAAAAAATAAAAAGGAAAAATACAGCAGAGGGCAAAAGAAAATAAGAATGAGAAAGACGACAGCATACAAATAAAATAAGAAGAAAATAAATGGCGGAAGGCAAAAGAAAATAGGAAGGAAAAAGACGGCAGAGGGCAAAAGAAAATAGGAAAAAGAGAGATAGTAAAAGTCAAAATAAAATAGGAATGAGAGAGATAGCGGTAGACAAAGAAAATAAGAAGAAAAGAGACGGCAGAGGGCAAAAGACAATAGGAATGAAAGAGACACCGGTAGGCAAAACAAAGAAAAAGACAAAGGAAACATGTGGGACGACGATAGAACCGCCAAAAGCATGTAGAAGTGTGCTAGTAAAAGATGGCGGTATCCACCGAATTAAACAAGCAATTTGTTTCTTTTAAATAAAATATTTCCCCAAAAGGAGCTCTCCCAAATATATTTCCCTGAAATGAGCTCTCCCATAAATTTTTTCTAAAAAGGGGGGGCATTAAACACACGAAAATTTTCCCATAATTTCTCTTCAGAAAATTTCTTCATGACTTAACAGAAGTACAAGAAAATCATAAAGCCTAATTGTGCTCTGTTAAAGCCTAATTGTGCTCTGTTAAAGCCTAATTGTGCTCTGTTAAGACTGGGGAGCAAATGGTGATACTTATCCTAGGAATTTGGACTTTATTTAGACCCATGTTACCTTAAGAAAGTAAGGCCCATCAATGGTTTCAGGCCCAATCCAACTTAATTAAGACCTACCATCCTATACCCTTAAATAGGAGGACCACAAAAAGACAAGTGCCCTACATCCAACAATCCAATAGACAAACACTTCATCCGACGGTCTTAAACTCTAAGGTACAGAACCCCAAAAAATCTATATAAGGACATTCATTATCACATGTCAGGTATGAAATTACTCTCTATGGTATTTGCATCCTGCCAAAACCCTTTTTGACTTAAGCATCGAAGTATCTTTTGCAGGTCTCCATGCTCTCCCCTCCAATGTGCACTTGTGTGACGGACTTCATTTTCCAAGCATCTAGGTCACGCACCAAAGAAAGTGCATCATCAAGAACATCCAAAGTAGAAAACCTGGGTTCAAATAATGCCACACTCCAAAATAGCAAGCATCTAGTAGTGGTTAAATTGCAGCCAGAGTGCTTCAAAATTTTGTGCAGCAAACACTTTACCCCTTCGCTTTCCTATAGGTTCTTCTAACCCTTATAACTTTTGTATTTGTAAATATTTTGAGTATTAAAAATAAAAAAAAAAAAACAAGCATGCAACTAACATCATAACTACATCCATGAACGAAACTCTCCTAGCCCCGAGCCCCCTTAACCCAATTCGAACCGGCTAAATTAGAACACCACTTTTTTTTTAGTAGTCTAGAACACCACTTGAACAAAATCATTCAACACACACACACACACACACGCACACACACACACACACACACACTTTCTCTCTTTTATTTTAAATCCACAAATGTGATAAAGCTTGAATAGAATAACTAACACCCAATACATCTTAACTTAAGTTAATTTAATTTAAAGCGGCTTATTTTCATTTTTATATCATTTTTTCTAAAATTAATTTCATTTAAAAGCTTATGTGAATGTAAAAATCCATTGAAAGTAAAATTTTTACAAGATTATTAAATTTTTATGAATTTTTCTTAAAAATTCATAAAAATTTATAATATTGTAAAAAACTTACTTTCAATGAATTATTACACCAATATAATATTAGCTTTCAAATAAAATTATTTTGGGTAAAGAAAATGTAAAAATTAAAATAAAATTCTCCAAACCTAATGTTAAGCTTCTCCAAGTCATCTTTAATCATCGTTGTTTCACTCCAAAGATATCTCCATACATATTAGCCCTCCCCCACCTAAAGCACCATCATCTCCATATATTTATTACCCTCTTCCACAAGACATGTGTTCAAACCATAAAACGCCACAAAAATTAGACAACATAGGCCCAAAAATTTTCCCCAAGAGGCTACCAACACTCAAACTCCCTTTTTCTCTTCCTACCCTTTCCCAATCTACCCATCTAATAGGTCTACCCGGAGAATTTTTTTTTTTTTGATTTTTTTTCAAGAGAATTTATCACACCACTTGGAGTTCAAAACAGTAAAAAAGAACATTGGCAAATTGGACAAACAAGCCCTTAGCAAAGTAAGCCTACTATGTCAAGCTTTTTGCTCTCCAATTACACAACCTCCTAGGGACGGTAAAATTTAACCCGATCCGATGGCTTGTCCCGACCACCAGAACCCAAGTCTAATCTAACTTGATTTGTTTAGAAAAGTCAACATCCCGAACATGACTATTCTCAACCCGACCTAAACCTGAATCTGATTGAAGTGACACCCAAGAAAACCTGAATTCAAGCCCAACCTGACCTAAACCTAAAATTACCTAATGACTAAATTTGACAAGACCCGTTTTTTATCCAAATCAATATCAAATATATGGTTGGCAAAGGTTTTTAAAAAAATTATGATTTATCACATATAAATAAATTTCTTCTATCATGTTGATATATTCTACGTATGAAGCGAGTGAATGAAAGATAGGGGAAATAATTAGTGAAACGACGAGAGAGAGATAAGAATAACTAGATTTTAGAAACTATTTTATTTTATTAAATAAATTATATATTAATATATCTTCATAAATTTTAAATTTTTTTATGCCTAGTCAAATTAAAGTTTTTATCAAAACTGAATAAAAAAATTAAATCGATTTAGTCATGTCAGCTTATGTATTAATGAACTGAGTAAACCCGATGATCAAATTGAATCTAGTTTGAAACCCAAATAATCAGACATGTATTGGATCCGAACCTAAATAAACCCAACCTAACCCAACCCAAACTCGAAATTTAATCAACCCGAACCTAGATAACTCATCCTAAACCCGAATACATACTAACCTCAACCCGAACCTAGATAACTCGACCCAAACCTGACCCGACTGACCCAATTGTCATCTCTGCATCCCTGCAGGCTCCATTGCCTTCCTTTATACCAAATCAATAAACTATCATCTGCATATTATAAGTGAGAAATTTTCACCTCTTTCATACCTACCTTCACCACCTTTTCGCTCATTTTGATTAACTTCCGTTTTAATAAAATAATGCAAACCTTCAACCACCAACATGAAGAAAAATGAAGACAATAAGTTTCCTTGACACAGGCCTTTCTCCAATCTAATTTCATGAGTTAGGCCTTCATTCACTAGAACAACCATTAATGCGGATGATAAGCAAACCTTTATCCATTTCACCCACTTCTCCCAAATCACCTTTCCCTCAATATCGAAAATTGAAAATTTCAATTAACTGATTCGCAAGCTCAATCAAAGTTCACTTTCATCATTGTGAGCTTCAATTTTTTTTTATTTGCAAAAGCAACCACTTTATTAGCAACCAACACGCTATCCAAATTATGCTTACCACTTACAAATGCAAATTAAGTATCCCTTACCACTGACTGCATAACGCTCCACAACACATAGACACAATCAAACCAATGGGTCTGTAATCCCTCAAACCATCGGATTAACCTTCTTAGATAAGATTAAGGAAACCCGTACTACATCCTCTTGCCATCCAACCACACTGTTCAAAATCCTTCACAAAATTAACAACATCATCTTTAATAATCTCCCAACACTTCTTGTAAAATTAATTAAAATTAAACCCATCTAGCCTCAACCGATGTCTCCAAACCTCTCGCTTATCCTGCACAGATATGTTTAATTTTTCCCAATATGGCCTGCGACCTATTGGGATTTCCTTTAGAGAAATTCATCTTAAAATGCCTCCACACCACCTCCTTAATGGTCACTCAATCCAACCAACCATTCACCAATATTCATCTCAATTTATTTTTAATAAACTTACTCTGATCCTCATCATGGAATGAAAGAACTTCAAACTTTCATCATCTTTGGCTTAATTTAAAAAAATGATGCTCAAGTTGTAACAAAACTAATAAGAGTAATCACATCATAGTAAGTAAGGCAACATGATTGGGCAGCTGTCATTGGTCCATATATAATAATAAATGGTATGACAATAGAAAAATTCATATGACTAAGATAAACTAAGCTTTTTTTTTATTGAGTAAAGGAGTAAAATATAAACACATATAAATGGATTTGGCAATTATCATGCAACTTGTTGCAAACAGGGTTATCCCAGTATCATCCCATCTAGCAGTAGAAAAAAACACAGCATGGAATCTTATATGATATTTTAACATGATTGCACTCTTTAACAAATTAACTTTTATCTACTTTTTTTTATAAGATTCCACTTCTATAAAAATAAATAATAATCAGTGACTGCAAATAAAACCGTGTTGCAGTACTCTTATTAGCTATGAATCATTTTCATTTATTGATAGCCTCTAAATCTTATTATCAGTTCAATTCTCCTAGCTTTCATGCTTAAATACTAGACAATATGGCCATATACACACATAAAGCACTAAATATTTCAGGTGAATTGCATCACTTGTCCCTAGAATTATCCCCTATGTTGCAAAAATACTCCTGAAATAATGAATATAGCAACTCCACTCTTAAAGTAACCAGCCATGCAAACTTGTTATTCCATCTGCAGGCTTTTAGTAGATGTTCAACTGATAAACATAAATGATTAAATAGAGTACAATTTTGTAAAGAAACAAAAGGAAAAAAACTAATATCAACACATAATTTTTCATAGAAGTGATTTACTTACTAAAATTTCAAAATGTATTCATTTTTATGCTAACTATTCATAATTTTATTGGTATTTAATATGATGATAACAACTTATTGAAAAATAAATTTGAAGTTAAAAATAGTTTTATTTAGTATAGTTTGAATAATAGCTATTTGGTAAACTTAATGTGTAACGGCACAATTCTTTGAAGGAAATAGTATTTTACAGAACAATATATTTTTCTGAAGGAAACAATATTTTACAGAATATAACATTTGTCTAAAGGGAACAACACTTTACAGAACAACATATTTGTTTGAATGGAACAACATTTCTTACTGAATCAAGCAACTTTATATATGAACAACATTTCTTATGAAAAAAAGAATATATTACAGGACATCATATTTGTATGAATAAAAAAATACTTCTTATTAAATGAAACATTATAATTTATGAACAACACATCTTACGAAATGAATTACATATTAAAAACAGTAAATTTGTCTAAAAGGAACAACATTTCTTACTAACGGAACAACATAATCTAAGGATGGTACATCTTACGAAATAAATAGAATACTACAAAAATAGCACATTTGTGTGAATAAGATAATGCTTCTTACTAAACGTAACAGCATCATTTATGAATAACACATATTATGAAATGAACAACATATTATAGAATAGCACATTTGTAACAATAGAACAACGCTTCTTACTAAACCTAACAACATTATTTATGATTGCAACAATAAAACAACGTTTCTTACTAAACCTAACAGTATTATTTATGAGCAATACATTACAAAATAAAGGCTTTGTATGAATAGAACAACACTACTTACTAAATGGAACAACATTATTTATGAACAGCACATCTTACGAAATGAAAAACATATTATAGAATAACATATTTATATGAATAAAATAACACTTCTTACTGAACAGAACAACATAATGATCATTCTAAAAAAATCTATATAATTTTATCACCGGGTATTAAGATATACTTTTACATCTTTAAACTTTTTGCATTTTTAGATATCAACTTTTGACTTTGAATTGTTATTTGTTATTTTTTATAAATGCAAGATAATTTTTATTTTCTATTAATATTAAAAAATATAAAAGATGAAAGTGTAATTAATCTTGTAGCTAAAAGGAAAAAGCATAAACTCATTAAAAATAAGAAAAATCTAGTAGAATATGAAAAAGTAAGAGCAAAAAATGATCTAAGCTGCAAGCCGAGAGAAATGAACCTTAGCCATCAAACAAACCTAACCGATACCTTGCATCAAACAACCATGTCCTCAATAATCCCACGCATGAACAAGAACCAAATCCAACGAGCTCAACCATAGTCGAGCTTCAGTACCAGTCAAAGGCCTAAATTGACGAAGGAGGCGGTTCTTAAGGACAAGAAAAATGATGCCATTGAATTCGAGAAAGAAGAAGCAAAAGAAAGCATGCTAGCTAAAAGCGAGATGGTTGAACCAGACGAGGAGATCTTGATCACAGAGCTCATGGATGAAAACCTTGTGCTGAGATGAATCTTATGTAGCATCCCTACCCCGAATGGGGCCCTCCCAATAAAACTACGGAACCGAAGTCTCATGCTAGTTACAGTTAGCTAGTTAATTACTTATCTCATTTTAAAACATTTCATGCATCTAGTTATTAACAGAATATGCATTATGCATGCACTTGCTTCAACTTGAATTTCACTTTAAGAAAATGAATTAAAAACATTGCCGGCATTTATAAAACATAACTAAAACACAAGTCAAAGCATAAAAGATAAGTGTATTTACTACAAGTAATAACCACACATGTGCATCATTACATAAATAAAAACTATGCACATGCCCAAAAGCAACTAAAATGCTACTCGGCCTAGAGACATTGGATTCTAAAGTAGCATACATACGTATATTGAAATACTACTACTTGTGCCACTAGCCTCTGCAAGGCTGCAAGACAACTATAGTTAGCACGACAGATAACCAGCAATAAACTAGAATCAACAACAATTCACTAGGTGGTTACCTACAATAGAAATGCTAGCTCAACAACCCTCTAAGGTTGTCAGCTCCTTACAGATACAATCTGCACAACAACACTAAAGGGAGTGATAATCTAAATATTCCCAGTAAAGGATTTGGGTACCTGCAAGGAAACATTAAAACTTACAAACAAAAACCTGAGGACACTCATATATATAATATACGAAATATACTACAGGCCCTGTGCAGTTTGAGGCCTAACGTATGTGCATACATTTGAGTCCCTTGGGACCCTACCTCTTCCTAGTCCTTGCACGGATATCACCCCGTGCCTAGTGAGTTTTCGCCTCTAACTTGTTCCTAGCAAGCCTTCACTTACTGATGTCCTAGTGAGCTAAACTCACTAAATGTTCTTCCTTTTGTTGTTGTACAGGTGAACATGATGGATGCTCTTTATTTGAGTTCGAAGGAACTCATTCGGTGTACTAGGCTCCCACATAGCGCCTTAAGCCCCTAGCTTGTCTAAGCCACTATGGTACTAAGCCTTTACCTAACTTGGTGCACTAGGCTCCCACTTGGTGTTTGGATCTAATAAGCTCACCTAGATCACCAAGGTACTAAGCCTTGCCCATTTAATCTACCAAAGGTACACTAAGCTTTCACTTGTGCCTTAAGTCACAACCTAGCTAGGCCACAAGTGCGCTAAGCCTTCATCCATAATGCTCCATTATCCACCATTACATGGTTCACTCTATTGTGGTAAAATTTGCTTTGGATGGACTTAATTCTCTAGGTTTTAAAGAAACCCTCATGCACACTAGGATTTCTCATTGGTGTCTTAAGCTTGAAGGCTTAGTACTAAGCCTCCACCAAGTCTTAAGGCATCAAACATGCCTCACTAGACCATACACTAGTCCAACATAAGTAAATTCTACCATAACCCATGCATACCTCTTAATTTACTTGAATCCACAAGCAAACAAGCTAAGATATGCATCAAATGAGCAAGTAAACTAAATCCCTTACCTCAATTGAAGATAAACATGCAACATCAACTACATCCAAGCCAATTGAGCTCCTCTAAAGGGTTCCTATGGTTCCGACGAAATTCAACACGCAAGACACCAAATTAAGCTCAACCAAGCTAGACCCAAGCTCATTGAAGCTCAAGAAACCAAGAACAACTCAAGAACAAAAGGGCAGAACATTACCTAAGCTCCCAAGCATGAAAAATGCCATCCAATGCCCACACACCAAAACCATGAGAAAACAAGCTCTTTCTTGCATGAGTACCTCATGAGACTTTGATTTCCACCAGGAATTGATAAAGAAACGGAAGTTTGGCCATAGATTTTAAGTGGAAAAAAAAAAGAGCTATGAAAATGGAAAGTTCAAGATGATGAATAGTGAACTCCCAATTGTCCCAAATTGGTTTAAAAGCCCAACCTTCCTCTTAAAACCTCCAACTTCTTTAATTTTGACAAAAAGACCCTATGCTCAAACAGTGCTATAAGACTTGACAATTTAGTCTAACTCTTTCATTTCTTGCCACTTAGGTCCAAAAGAACAAATTATGAGCTTAAATACCAAACTTATCACTCGGGGTACAAAATGACCATTTCAGCCCTCGGTGACACTTAGGTGCCAAATTGGACTATGAACCATCTACCTTTTTAAACACTTATTTAACTTTCTTATTCAAACTAATTGGGCATTGAACAAGGGATTTTGACCTATTTGACAAGTCTTACCTGACCGTTGAAGGTCTACTACCTAAAAAGTCATAACATTCTCCCCACCTTGGAGAATTCGGCTCTCCAAATTGGATCCCCTGACCTTGAGATGAAAACCTAGGATATGGTGCCAACATATCCAGAACAAACCTAGCAAGGAATGTCAACTTCACAACTACTCACAGTGCTCACTACTTGACTTGCTTAACTAATGCCCATTGGCATTCAAGTTGGGCCCTCACCTATATGGGTACTAGAACCGATGTTATACTTTGTGCTCATGCCATACAGCAACCTTAACTATACTACTCACTGTTCTGCCCACCTACCCTAACCTTGCTTGGTCTAAAAGCACCTTAGTGCTACTTCACTTTAAAGACTATGGTATGATGCTCCACTTTCCTTGGCATTCAGACACTACTAAAAGACCTTCGATAACTTAACTTTGTCCTGGTATGTTGAGTGGCCAACAACTTCTCCTTACTTCCCTTGGTGCCAAACCTCTTAGCACAAGTTAGCTTAACAAGTTTGCAACTTGTCCACTAGCACTTGCACTCAAGAAGTCTTAACCTAGGCTTGACAACAATTATCCTAGACTAAAAACCTTAGTGCAAGATAGCTTAACAAACATGAAACTTGTCCGCTAACTCTCAAACTAACCATTCTTCACTGTAGGCCTAGTACTCAGCATTGCAAACAACCACTAGACTAAGTGTGTTACTAGTGTCTATGGCCTCTCAATAACACACTCCTAGCACCCAATGCTTACTCTGCTCCATGCTCCACTATGCTCTAGGGCTCTTTCAATCTAATGGTCTACCAAGAGTTATAAGTCTTGGCACACCCTAGAGTATGAGTCTTCGATGCTCCTCTTAGATGGCCCCTATGCTTCAGGCATCCTAGTGCAGCATGTGGGATACATATGCACTTCCTAAGCATTATAATCCTATTGCCCTTGCCACTTTAAAGTCCCTTACACTTGTATTACTACTAGAGAAAATTTTCTCTGGTTCAAGTGCCAAAACCTCCAAGTGGCTAATAGTCCTTGGGCCTCATCTATGCCTCCTTATCTCAGGTTTTCCTGCACCAAATAACTGGATACCAATATGTTACCCGAACCAAGACCTTGATGCCTCAGTCACTCAACTCAGAGTATCCTTGGTGTACGAGGCCTACACACTAAGTCTTTACTTTTTAGGCAACTCGGCCCTTCACTGCTACCAAGTACCTCAGTACCTTCTAGTGATCATTAACTACTTGGTCAAACTATGATCACAAGAGGACCGCCTTTACTTCCATGCATAACTACCATACCAAGAACAACACCAAGACAAGGTCTTGTTGGGATGATGTGCGGATGCAATCTAGCACCATAACATAATTTTCTTAGGTGGGAGAACTGACTTCATCACTTTACTCAGTTCACTATCGAAAGATGGCTAACCACAGGAAACTCCTCAAGTGGCTCATCTTCTATGACTCCACCTTGTGCATTAAAGCATTTCCTATGCACCTCAAAATGCATATTATCCCTTGGAGTTATGAGCTTGACCCACTAGCCCAGTATCCAGTCTCATAAGCCATTGGCCCTTCCTTTGTAAGGCATTAGAGTCCAATGAAACTGACAGTTACTTTAGGCTCTCGACTAGCTCAACCTGACCAACTCCGACTATGGTATCAACCCTTGACTTTCCTATACTCCGATGAATGCCAACAACTACTGAAGTCACAAACCTGACCACTTGAGCACAAATGTACCTATATTGACTTGGCACTTTCAAACTACTAAGTGAATTACTTAGCTAGGTGGGAGATTCCATTATAGCCATCCTAAGCCGTCTCTTGATCGGTCATAGTAAAATCTTCCACACAAGCCTACCTAACACTACCTTAAAGGGTCTAGTCAAAACTTACTTTTTTTGGCATCATTCTGTCATTCCTGACGTAAGGTTGAAGTTTTCACTAACTTACTAGCTTAAAAAGCACTTGAAAGCTACCACAAGTTCCTCGGCTCCATCTCAAACTTAGTCATTCACTTTCTCAACTAGCCTCACTGGTCGAGCACCTTTCTCCTATAAGTCATCTTGGTGGCCTTCGACTCCACTTAACCTTGGGATGATGACTATGAATCAGATATTATCCCTTGGTCTATGGCAATCATTCCTATTGCTCAAGTTCTCTTACTACCACTCGATAGCCGAAACCAACACTTAGCAACTATTTTGTTCCTGTTGGCTATAGACTAGGGTATACAACTAATGGACAAATAAAAATATCCTTTCGTTTACCCTATGGATGAGTTATTTGCTCCTTGTTTCTTTTCGTGGATTCCATCTACATAATAGTTAGAAATAAAAATTCAAATCTTACCTGCTTACCTTCTTAGCACCTGGCAGAATTGCTCTACTACTCACGTACTCTAATGAACTCATCCCGTTACTTAGCCAGCTATTGATGTTAACTATACCAGTCAAGCTAACTCACATAGAATGTAGCCTATAGAACATTAGAACACTTCTAATCTAAGTCATTTAAACCTTCATCTGTGTGGTTTTACATACTAGCAAGTGGGTCCCAGGCATTGGGTATCGCCTTAACACTTAGTGCATTTTTAGGTACTAATGCACTTGGGTACGCCCTTAACCCCATTCAAGAAAACTACCCAACATACCAAATAAGACTATGCCAGTAAACCGATGCCAGAATCACCAACAAGAAATTAAACTAACAGTGGAAGGTTAGGAACTTACTTCACACAAGCCTCGACCAGCCCGTCAGTTCATTACTACTACCAATCAAGTGTAACATCTGTATGGCAGTTGCCTACCCTGAGCATTTAACTAGACAAGGTAAAACTTGAACTACTGCTCTGGTGTACTAGGTCAACTTCTTGTGGCAACTATTATTGGGGACTTATTCTTAGGCTGGCTTTATCTTAACCAGACCCATGACCATTTCTAGTCTAACGACCACTAAGACTACAAAAATTAGTTTCCTAAGTGCAAGGCTTAGAGTAATGTCTTGCACCTTGGGCATAAGCCCTGATGTCCCCATGATCCATTCTCAATCTTTAACCAAGTTTTGCACTATGGGCATGTTGCCCATGCTCCAACTAGGTTGGGTAAGCTAGCCTCCACCTTGCCAATCATGTGTCTGACCCTACTAATTCCCAACCGAGTCTTGATGCCTTACCAAACCACTTGTCAGTAACTCTACATCCATACTCACAGAGAACCTCCATAGTGCTAGCATAAGGCATTGTTGGTTTTGACTTTAAGCCCCTACTTTTATAGAAAAAGGGTATGAGAGTACTCCTCTACTCTGCTATGTAGCCTGCTTGACCAAGAGTTCTTTTGTCTTAGTTAGTGCATCCTTGTCTCCTTTGGTGTTGCCTAACTCATCCAAGATTTTTGGGTTCAAATTTTAAAATTGTGGGGAATTGCCCACCCTAGAGGTCCACACCTCCTTCTACTACGGATCATGTTACCTACCTTATCTTAAGGTTTAAAAAGCCTCCCTTAGGATGGTGATCATATTTCAGTACTTGCACCAAGGTGTTGCCACTACCTTGGAGTGAGCCAAACTACCTGCCCCAATGTCACCACAACTAGATTACTAAGATCCACTACATAACCCTTAGCATTCGTAACTACACTTGACCTATTTCCACCAATGCAACCTGCAACCAAAGCCAAACAGTGCACACAGGATATACAAACTATTAGTTAGTGCTAACTATCCTAGCATAAGGACAACATTCTGATCTCAGTCACCTTAGCCTCCAATGACTCCGGATCAAGTCTAGAGCCTTACTCTAATACCACCTGTAGCAACCTTACCCCGAATGGGGTCTTCCCAGGAAGACTAGGGAACCGAAGTCTCATGCTAGTTACAATTGGCTAGTTAATTACTTGTTCTATTTTAAAACCTTTCATACATCTAGTTATTAACCTAATATGCATTATACATGCATTTGCTTCAACTTGAATTTCACCTTAAGAAAATGAATCAAAAGGATTGCCGATATTTATAAAACATAACTAAAACACAAGTCAAAGCATAAAAGATAAGTGTATTTACTACAAGTAATAACCATACATGTGCATCATTACATAAATAAATACTATGCACATGCCCAAGGCAACTAAAATGCTACTCAACCTAAAGACATTGGAGGCCAAACTAGCATACATATGTATACTGAAAGACTACTACTAAGATCTATGGTCCACTATGTTTGTCCCCGTGCCACTAGCCTTTACAAGGCTACAAGACAATTATAGTTAATACAACACATAACCAGCAATAAACTAGAATCAACAATGATTCACTAGGCGGTTACCTATAACACAAATGCTAGCTTGACAACCCTCCAAGGTCACCGGCTCCTTACAAATACAATCTGCACAATAGCACTAAAGGGAGTAAGAATCCCAAGGTTCCCAGTAAAGGATTTGGGTACCTATAAGGAAACATTAAAACTTGCAAACAAAAACTTGAGGATACTCATATATATAACATATGAAATCTACTGCGGGCCCTGTGCAATTTGAGGCCTAACATATGCATATACGTTTGAGTCGTTTGGGACCCTATCTCTTCCTAGTCCTCGCACGGACGTCACCTTATGCCTAGCGAGTTTTGGCCTCTAACTCACTCTTAACAAGCCTTGGCATGCTAACGTCCTAGTGAGCTAAGCTCATTGAATATCCTTCCCTTTATTTTTGTACAGGTGAACATGATGGATGCTCTTTGCTTAAGTTCAAAGGAACTCATTAGGTGTACTAAGCTCCTATATAGCGACTCAAGCCCATAGCTTGTCTAGGCCACTATGGTATTAAGCCTCCACCTAACTTGGTGCACTAGGCTACCACATGATGGCTTGAGCTAATAAGGTCACGTAGATCACCAAGGTACTAAGGCTTTCCCATTTAATCTACCAAGGATGCACTAAGCTTTCACTTATACCTTAAGTCACAACCTAGCTTGGCCACAAGTGCACTAAGCCTTCACTCAAGGTGCTCAACTATCCACCATTACTTGGTTCACCCTATTATGGTAAGATTTACTTTGGATGGACTCAATTCTCTAGGTTATAAAGAACCTCTCATGCACACTAGGGTTTCTTATTAGTATCTTAAGCTTGAAGGCTTTAACTAGACTACCAATGGTGCTAAACCCTCTAAATCTTCTTAATGGCCTTATTGTAGTGCTTTGCACTCCTCCTATATCACTTTCCTTCATACTTTCTTTATACCCAAGAAAACTTGATCCACAAACTAGTACTTTGAGGAGCTATGGGAGGTATTAAGGTACCATTGGTCATCTTCTACCTTAGGGCCATTTAAGCACTCATTGACCCCTCAATGTAAGGCAAAATACAAAAAAACCTAGGCCAATTTAGCCTTGAGTAAAAGCATGAAAGTTGTAGATATTTCTCTTAGCTTCGCATAAAACATTAAATTGCCTCAATCTGACACCCAAGCAAAAATTTATGGAAAAAATACTACATCATGCCAATGCTAGTGCCAGGGGCCATTTTTCTTCAGGTTCCAAATAGTGTTCTTGGCATTGCAGTGCCAATTGGTGTCGAGTTGCCAGGCCCCTAAGCCCTGCACTACCAATCTTCATCCATAGCATGTTTGAAGGACTTCCAAGCCACCCAAACCTTCATATTGCCCCTCCACAAGCTCCAATTCGTGATGACTACCACAATAGGCCATAGATATGCCAAACTAACCAAGTCTTAAGGCTTCAAACATACCTCACTACACCATGATTTCACACTAGTCCATCACAAGAAAATTCTACCATAACCTATGCAGACCTTCTAATTTACTTGAAACCACAAGCAAACAAGTTAAGATATGCATCAAATGAGCAAGTAAACTAAATCCCTTACCTCAATTGAAGAGAAACATACAACATCAACCACATCCAAGCCAATTTGGCTCCTCTAAGGGGGTTCCTATGGTTCCAACAAAATTCAACACACAAGGCACCAAATTAAGCTCAACCAAGCTAAACCCAAGCTCATTGAGGCTCAAGAAACCAAGACCAACTCAAGAACAAAAACAGAAAAATGTTACCTAAGCTCCCAAGTATGAAAAATGTCATCCAAAGCCCACCACACCAAAACCATGCAAAAACAAGCTCTTTCTTGCATGAGTACCTCATGAGACTTTGATTTCCACCCAAAATTGATGAAGAAATGAAAGTTTGGCCATGGATTTTAAAGGGAAAGGGGGAGCTAAAAATATGGAAGGTTGAGGCTAATGAATAGTGAACTCCCAATTGTCCCAAATTGGTTTAAAAGCCCAACCTTCCTCTTAAAACCTCCAACTTATTTAATTTTGATAAAAAGACCCCATGCTCAAATAGTGCCATAGTACTTGGCAATTTAGTCTAACTCTTTGGTTTCTTGCCACTTAAGGCCAAAAGAACAACTTATGAGCTTAATACTAAACTTATCACCTCAGGTTATAAAATGACCATTTTTCCCATCGGTCACACTTAGATGCCAAATTGAACTAAGAATCATCTACCCTTTTAAACACCTGCTTGACTTGCCTATTCAAACTAATTGGGTATTGAATTAAGATTTTGACTTGTTTGACAAGTCTTACCTGACAATTGAAAGTCTGCTACCTAGAGAATCGTAATATCTTGATTGGTAATGAGCAGACGAAATTAAGGATGCCTAAGTGGCTATTGTTATTTGCGTGGGTTTTGAAAGTGGGCTAGAAGACGAGCGATCAGTGGACCGATCAACCCAAAAAGGTATTGTATTAGAACAGGAGCGTAAAGATAGTGTGAGGAAGGATTAAAGATCAAAGAAAGGTTATTATAACTCGGTATCCATTTTGGTTGGTAAAATAGTAAGAAACTTGACACAGAGCGTGAGCTATAGAAGATGATAGTGAAATGCGAGACAAGGAAGGTGGAAAGGAGGTCGAAGGGGAAGCTGATAGGAACAATGGTAAAATTGTAAATATTTAGAAAGTATGAGAGTATTATATACTTTGGGAGTATTATATCCTTGACCTATAAGTTTCATAGAAGTAATTTACCTGCTAAATTTCAAAATCCGCTTCTTGTTATATTGACGCTTCAATTTACTAGCATGCTAATTTGGTTATAACAATTTCTTACATAAAACAAATTTTCAATAAAAATATTTTCATTAGAAAAATGTTTGAAAATATAATAAACTTTAGTAAACTTCTTACATGCATACTAATATTATTTCAAGGACTAACACTATGTATGTTATTTGAGGAAACATTTACAATAAAATTAGCGTTAATTATAATTTTCTTCTAAGATTTAGGTGAAACTACACGTTATTCCTCCTATTTTAGCTATATACACTTTACTCATGTCTTTTTAATACAATCCAACAGCAACTTCTGAAATCTTAATTTAAATATTACGACAGCTATTTTTTTTATAATTTCAATTTATATAGTATTTTTTATAGTTAATGGACATTTTAAATTATCAGTTCTTCCTTTTTTTAAATGAAAATGATATTTTTTTAATTTTAATTAATTGTAAATAAATTACTATATAGATTGAAATTACTTGAAGATAAGTATCATACAATCTAAATTAAAATTTCAGATGTTTCTATTGGACTGTATTAAAAAGATAAGGGCAAAGTGTGTATTTATGAAATAATAGAGATAAAGTGTAATTTCACTTAAATTTTAGGGGCAAATTGTAATTATCCCATAAAATTATTAAATCACAATTAGGACACCCACTAAGCAGGTCAGTAAATAAATATGGATAATAAGGTGACCTATTGATTGCTCAGTCAGTCTACAGAAAACCCGGAGGAGTTTTGTGGGCTTAATTAGTACACATGTGGATGTAGGCTAACGTGTCTATTTTGGTACATGTATGTGAGGGTCGTTCTAAAATACGAGGGGTTGTACCAATACCCCCTTTTCATGGCTCATCCCAAACTTTTGTTCTCTGATCAATTAAGGACCTAATTTTAGAAATATCACAATAGTATACAAAATAAGAAAATCATACTGCAACCTGAACAACAAGTTACAGGTTATGTGGTATGTAATTAAGGCTAAACAGTATAATAATTAGATTAGGTGGTAACAGATTTAGGTTAAATGGTATTAGATTTAGGTTCATGTTATATAAAATTTAGATGGTATGAGAATTAGGTTAATATGGTATGATATTCAAGTTTAATGGTATGAGATTCAGGTTTTGGTATAGAATTAAGATTAAATGGTATGAGATTAAGGTTTAATGGTATGAGATTCGGGTTAAATGGTATGAGATTCAGGTTAAGTGGTATGAGATTCAGGTTCATCTAGTATGAGATTTAGGTTCATATGGTATGAGATTAAGGTTATTATAGTATGATAATTAGGTTGGTGTGGTATATGAGATTACGGTTATGCAGGTATGAGATTCAAGTTATGATTTAGGGAATAGGGTTTTTGCTTAGAGTTTAGGGTTTAGGGTTATTGATTAGGAATTAGAGTTAGGGATTATGGATTAAGGTTAACGTTAAGGTTTAGGAAATAGGGTTATGGTTAAGGTTTAAGGTTAAGGTTACGGATTAAGGTTTATGGTTTAGGCAATTTGTTATTATTATTATTATTTACAATAATCATAATAATAATAATTCTAATATCATAATAAGTATGAATATATAGTCAATATAAAATGTAATTAATTATTAGAATCATATTTAATGATATTAAATTTTTTAAATGTACTCATTATATATATAATTAAATATGTTGAAACCAATAATCATTTTTTTTCCCTTTTTTTTCCATTCAAAAAAGGGTGATGAAGTTATGACTATATGAGTTTACTAAGTCAATTCATTTTCACTTAATCTAAATGAGTAAGCCAATTCGTTCTAACTTAAGTTAATTTAATCTAAAATTACAAATTTTTATTTTTATATCATTTTCACGAAGAACCAATTTTATAACTAAGCCAATACTATGTAGGTGTGATAATCAAATCAAAATACAATTTTTATGTTGTTATTAAATTTATGTGAATTGATTTATTTTTAATGCGTAAACAAAGAAAACTTCTTAACAAATTATTAGTATGATAATTGTTTTACAATCAATGGATTATTTGACCTAAATACAATGATCTTTCAAATAAAATTGGTTCCAGGTAGAATAAGATATATACGTAAACTTTACTTGCTTTTTTTGGTGAAATGTGTTTTGAAGAATTATAACCAATCAATTTTTCTAAGTTGATTAGATGTATTATATGGTCTACAAGGCTAATCGGATTTGAATGAAATAAATCTATCTCGGGACTTGGCTAAATTCACCAATAACAATGTACTTAAAAAGATTAAGTAACTTAAATAATTGTATAACTAATATAAAATTTGATGCAATTCATGACTTAAATTAGAGACTAGGGATTAGGCTTAGCGTTTAGAGTTAGGGGTTAGGGTTAAGGTTAGAGTCTAGTGTTAGAGATTAAGGTTAATGTTAAGGTTTGGGTTCTTGTAAGATTTTTAAAGTTGTTTTTAAAACTAGAGGGAGATAAGTGTAATTTTGAAAAAAAAATTGTTAAAAAAATTAGACATTTGCATTATTTTTTAGAAGTTGCGACAAATCAATTTTTTTTACATGATTTTGGACTGGTTATATGGTATACAAAAAGAATCGGATTTGAAATTCAAGTTAAGTGATATCAGATTAAGGTTCATATGGTATCATATTTATGTTAATAGGGTTATGGTGAGGGTTAAAGATTACGGTTTCAGGTCTGGTTTAGGAATAAGGTTTAGTTAGAGTTATGGATTAGGACTTAGAATTAGGGATTATAGTTTATTTTTCATTCTATTTTTAAGTGGTTTAAGTTAAAAAAATATTAATTATATTTCATTCTATTTGTTTGACATCTATAATAGCCTATGTAATTACCTAACCTAAATTTGATGGCAAAAAATTATGTTAGAATTTGAGCTAACTTGTATTAAATGCGATGAGAAAAACCAAAAAATACTATCTGTTTAATACGAAATCAACCTGAAACTCAAAACTAAAACTTCCTCGATTAAATTACGATTGTTATTATAATGTGGCCGTATCATCCTAATTTGACATATGGGTCAAGCAAAGAAGCAATTACATTGAAATTTATTCAATGTAATCATCACATATATAATTAATTATCTTCAAACCAATAAACCATTTATTTTTAGCCTTACACATTATAATTATTAACTTATGATATAAATAATGTAAAGGATTGTATAAAATTAATATTATTCCATATATGTAGATCATTTGCACCCTTCACAAATAGTAGAAAAATTAGCAAAGATCTAAAAATTATGTGTTCTTTTAACTTTTGTCTTGTACATTTGCCCAACATAATAATACATGAAAATACCTTTTGTTATAATTTTTATCATGCTAATACAGTTCATTGAATATATATTTGTTTATTGTGTAGTAGTAGAAAAATTCATTAAAAACATATAAACTAAACAAACATTATGATACAAATATTACAATTAATGGATTATTTGAAATAAAATTTATTTCATTATAATTTCTAAGTAATAGCCAAATGAATATGTACATATTCAAGAGCGAACACTCAAATACAATTATATTGAAAAATATTATGTGGGAAACAAAATTTTCTTCATAAAACAATCATATGGGTAGCTAAATAGAAGTTGTCTTAAATTAAAACACAAGGGTTTAGGGTTAAGTCAAATGATATAAGATTCAAGTTAAATAGTATAATATTCAAGTTAAATGGTATTAGATTTAAATTAAGTGGTATGAGATTTAGGGAATAAGATTTAATATTAAGGTTATGGTTAGGGTTTAGATTTGGGGTTACATTTAAGATTATGTTTAGGGTTAGAGATTTAATGTTAGGGTTTAGGATTAGAGATTAGAGTTTAGGGTTAGGCATTACGGATTAAGGTTAGGTTAAAGTTGAGGGAATGGGGTTAAGGATTAGGGTTTAGGGTTGTTGATTAGGAATTAGAGTTAGGAATTAGGAATTATGACTAAGGTCTAGGGATTGGGGTTAGGAATTAGGTTTATGGTTAAGGTTAGAGTTAAAGTTAGGGATTATGGTTAGGTTTTAAGGTTAGATATTAGGGATTATGCTTAGCATTTAAAGTTAAGGGTTAGGGTTAGGGTTAGGGTTGGGGTTTAGTGTTAGAGATTAAGGTTAATGTTTAGGGTTTAGGTTATTGTAGGATTTTTTTAAGATTTTTTTAAAACTAGATGGAGATAAGTGTAATTTTTTAAAAATTATTAAAAAAAAGTAAACATTTGCTTTACTTTCTAAGAATCGCCACTAATCAATTTTCCTTAGGTGATCAGCCCACCTATATAGTATATGAAAAAAATCAAATTTGAATGAAATATATCTGTCTCTAGACTTTACCAAGTCCACCAAAACTAATTTACTTATAGATATATTAAGTATTTTAGTGCCTTAATTCAATTAATTTTTGATTTATTAAAAAATTTAAATAAGTTAAATTATTTAAATAATTGGATAACTAGCCTAAAATTATAATCCACTATATTATCAATTTTATTAAATTAATTTGTGGCAAAAACAACAAATTAATTTTCATATATTGCTTTATTTATGATTTTTAAAAATTTTCATATAGGTTTTAAAAATTGTAATTGAACATAAATTTTCATATATCATTTGAGTTTATGATTTTTTAGGTATTAATTAATTGTAAATATACTCATTCTTTCTAAAATATATGTAAATATATATAAAAAAAAGAAATCTAAAAAAAAATAAATATGTCTTAAAACGGGTTGGTAGGCACTATCCGAACTAATTACTCGTGGAGAGGATTAGGGATTACTTATACCCAACCCAAACCCAGCCTATTGACATCTTATTTATTTCGTGATGACTGTTACTAATAAAATATT
>SMDT01002225.1:0-47506 GCA_005392925.1 Aquilaria sinensis | reverse complement strand
AACTTCAAAATAAGCAAAGTACTAGATGATCATCAAAGATGACTTACTTTAGATATGGCCTGATCTCAGCATAGTTTAGAAGAACGTATGTGGTTGTAAGTCTGAGTTCATCGTTCGTGAGAAATCTATATCTACATGCACCATATGGACATCCCGGAAAGGTGAATATGGACCACAACTCACCATTACATAGGACAGGCCCACCATCATCATTTCGCGGAACTTGGTTCATCATTGAGGGAACATGGGATTCAAAGTAATGAGAGCAAAAGATGGAAGTCTCCTCTATAAGATATGCTTCACATATCGATCCCTCAACATGAGCAGTATTAGAAACCTTCATTTTTATGTCATGCATGCACCGCTCAAATTTATTCATCCATCGGTACTGAACAGGTCCTTCGACCCATGCTTCATATGGCAAGTGAACTGGGAGATGCTCCATGACATCAAAAAACCCGGGAAGGAAAATTCTCTCAAGCTTACAAATTATAATTGGAATATTGGCCTCCAACGCCAACAAGTGATTATCATGCAGCTCTGGAGAGCACAAGTCTCTAAAGAATAGGCTTAACTCTGTTAATGGCTTCCATATATTCTCCGGAAGCACTTCAAGGGCAATTGGGAAAAGCCTTTGCATCATAACATGGCAATCATGACTCTTCATGCCATACATATTGCAGCCAGAGGTATCAACACATCTGCCAAGATTCGAGGCATATCCATCAGGGAGTCGTAAAGATTTTACCCAAGCGATAACATCTTGCCTGTGGTGAACATCAAATGTGAACCTCGCCTTAGGTTTGAATGAATGACCATCATCAAGTGGAACCATGTTTAACTGCGGCCAATGACAATAAATTTCGAGGTCCTTCCCTACTTTAACATTATCTTTCATTTTGTTCTTAACTTCCATCACCGTATTCCATATATTCTCAAACACGTTCTTTTCAATATGCATGACATCAAGATTATGTCGGATTAAGTTCGTGGCCCAATATGGTAACTCCCAAAAAATGCTTCGCTTCGTCCAATTATGTGATTTCCCATAATCGCACGGGCAATGTTGTGGACCATCATTAGCAATTGATGGAATCCAGTAGATTCTTTCAAATATAGCCTTACCTGATAATCGAGCGGGAGGCAATGGCTTCTTTGATTTCCCCTTCTTGAAACAAGTACAATTTTTTCTATATAGGTGGTTTCGGCCAAGAAATTGCCGATGACAGTCGAAAAATGAAAATTTTCTGCCATACTTAAGTTGGAATGCCTTACTTTTGCCCATACAAATTGGGCAAGACAATCGCCCATGTGTCATCCATCCTGAAAGCATGCCATAAGCCGGAAAGTCATTTATGGTCCACATTAATGCTGCTCGTAGAATAAAATTTTCTTTCAATGACACATCCCATGTTTCAACGCCATCAAACCATAGATGTCATAGCTATTCTATTAGAGGTTGTAGATAAACATCAATCTTATGATTTGGGCTACGTGGACCTGGAATCAACAACGACAGGAACATATAGGGTTTTTTCATGCACATCCAAGGGGGCAAATTGTACGGAGTAACGATAACAGGCCAACAAGAATATTGTTTTCCAGATGGTCCAAAAGGGGTAAATCCATCGGCACACAACCCCAATTGGACATTTCGTGCTTCCGAAGCAAACCATGGGTAGGTCCGATCAAAATGTTTCCAAGCTTCAGCATCTGATGGATGTTTTATAACACCTGGTCCTTATGCCACCTCATCGGCTCTGCTGTTGACATTGACGCAAATAAGCGTTGAAGCCGAGGGCTTAGTGGTAAGTAATGCATGGTTTTTCTAAGTTGATCTTTACCTCCACCACCTTTTTTTTGGCTTATATCTCTCACTTCCACAGTATGTATAGACACGAAGATTACTTTCAACTTTCCAGAACAACATGCAATCATTAACACAGACGTCAATCTTCTAATAAGACAGGCCCAACTGGGAAACTAATTTCTTCGTTTCAAACCAATTTGATGGTATCTTACTATCTGTAGGTTGAGTTTCTTTCATCATCCCGGCAATGCCATTAAAACATGCTCGTGACATGTGATATTCAGACTTAAGGTTAAGAAAACGGATAGCAGCAGATAGCTCAGAATGATTTTCGCACCCATCCCATAGAGGGGTTGATGCTGAGTTCAATGGATTGAAAAATTTTTGTGCAGTTTCATTCGGCTGTGCAACATTGTCTTCCGGAAATTGTGAGAAATTAGGCCCAACGGCATCTAATACCATCCTTTTGTATGAATTTGTCGAAGACCCCTGCTCAAACTGATCAAAGTCACAGACACCTGGGTCTGTATCTGATGCTACATTAAATGGCTCTCCATGAGCTGTCCAATTCAAGTAAATAGGCTTACACCCCCATTTGTACAGATGAACTCTAACCTTGTCACACTGTTGAAATTGCAAATTCTTACACTTCCGACAAAGACAACGAATCCATAACCTGCTCATTGTTTTAGGATGAGACATAGCAAATGATATAAATTCATGAACCCCATCCTCCCACTCTTGTGTGTACCCCCTTCGGCCAGGCAAGAAATGGTTACTGTACATCCAACTACGTCCCGACTCCATTACAAACTAAATATGTTCTTATTCGTATAAAAGAGTCATGTTATCGTCAAAGAACACAATCACGAAACTATTAATAATCAGGCCGTACCCTTCCAACATATGGATGCATGCATATAAACACATTACTACTAACAAATTTATTATGGGTATTATTATTACTCAAATTTAAGTACTATGGGTAACCCAGTACTTGGTTCTATCATTATTGTAATGGCTCTCCATAATTACAATATGTAATTTTTTTAAGTATTCTCAAAGTTATTATTATTTAGAATAATAATAATAATAATATAATATAATTATAATTAATAATATTATTATTATGACTGTCCCAAGTAATAAGTATAAAGATTATGATGTAATAATAATAATTACATACATTATCACTATCAGTATTATTATGATGTAAGTAATATTACTCAAATTTAAGTACTATGGGTATTATTGTACTTATTTTTATAATTAATTTAATTATTATGTATTAGTACTATTTGTATTTATTTAAGTAGTGTAAATATTATTCTTATATAATAATAATAATAATAATAATAATAATTATTATTATTATTAGTATTATTATTATTATTATTATGACTGTCCTTTGCATATAAGTATAATTATTATGATGTAATAATAATAATTTATTAATTTTTTTTATAATTATTATTATGGGTATTATTAATACTGAAATTTAATTACTATGGTTATTATTGTACATGCTTCAAAAATTATTTTAATTATTATGTATAATTACTATTTGTAATTTTATAAGTCTTATTAATAATAATATTGTTATTATAATATTATTATACTTATTATAATAATAATTATTATTACAATAATATTATTACTAATATTATTGTTATGACTGTGTCGTGCTTATAAGTAAAATTATTATGATGTTCCATGCATGCATATAAGTAAAATTAGTTTTAGTATGATTATTATTATAATCATCATCAATCAAATTATTTTTATTAATAATATTAAAATTCTTAATATTATTGTTATTATTAAACGTATTATTACATTACTATTATTAACATTCTTATTGTTCTTAGTATTAACATTATAACATTGAACATGTCATAAGTAATGAATATTACTTAGGTTCGTTACTATTATTTTATAAGTTCCTACTACTCATCTTGTACACATATTAATTAATTAATTATTATTACTCTTAATATTTTGATATTATTGGTACATATTTTTATTATTATTATTACACCCTGACATAATATAATCATTTACAGCTGATCACTCCAACTAAACCATAACTAAACCTATTAGCATCAAATTATACAAATAATGATTTCATAAAATAATCTATATCATAAACTAAAAATTTGTACCTCTAACATAATTAAATACAATTGACAATGAAATTGCATATTCACTCTAATTCATCACAAAATATATCCACAGATAAGAAATAATTAACATAAATTGCATATTTAAATACCAACAACTATGTTCAAACCATAGTGACAACACATAAGTTTTAGGCAAAAACCACAAAAAAACCACTAATGTTTCAACGCGGCCCAAATCAGCCACTTATGTTATTTTCAACTCAAATAAACTACTCATGTTTGAAAATGGGGCAATATGGTCATTTTATGTTGCGCCGTTAGAATACTCCGTATAAAAGAGAGATATTCTGCTTCTTTTTATCATAGCTGGCAAATAAGAGAAATGTAAGCAAAGAGGGTGCATTAAGTAGAAGATAGAGAGCAGATAGAAGAGAGCAAAGGGGTAGAGGAAGTTTGTAACGTAGTACTCCATGAACTCCCAAGTTCCCCACGATCGAATAGCTCATTCGAGGTAAGTTTGTAACCTTCTAGTTCTGGGGATATGGAGTGTTCGTTATACATTTTAATGTTATAAGTGTAGAAGTTCTTCCGGAAACAACTATTATGGAAGATTTGAAGTTGATTCAAGGATGGTTTAATTTAGGGTTGGGGTAAAATTTGGGGATTTTCGGTTTGGTTCATTATCTAAGGGTGCATTGATTAGTTATGGCTGTTAATTAGTTTTTGGTGTCTATGTCATCCTTTCAGCATCTGAAATCAACCAGGTTGATTGGGATTGTGTTTTTTTGATAAACGTTGTTGTATTAGTTTTGTTCAAAATAATTGTGCTAACCAATTTGATGTTTTTGTTGACAACTACTATGTAGAATGTCATCCAGTAGCGTCAATTACACCGGAATTGAAGGGCAGCTGTATGAGAACAAGATGTGCATTTATGGGCAGAGAGCTGCTGTGAGAATTTCTGAATCAGAGAAAAATTCAAACAGATTATATTACGCGTGTGCTGAGAAGAAATGTAGTTATTGGGACTAGTGTCTTCCAAAGAACAAGACAAAAACAGAGGGGCAAAAGCTCTTGGGTGGACAGAGTTTTGGAAAGAATGATGTAGTTAGAGATGGCTTGAAGAAACCTGTTGGCATAGAGGAAAATGATTTATTGGTGTCAAATAAGAAGTTGTGTGTGAAACTAGAGAAACTTGAGTGTGTGATACTCAGAACTAGGGAATGGCTCATTATGAGTTTAGTGTTTAATGGTTTTGCGTTTGCTGTTGTGGTTGGGCTTTTGTTGATGTTGGTGAAATAAATTGTTGTTTATGTATTGTTGTTCATAGAGATTGGTGGAGTAATGTGGGTTCAGATCATTTTGAATGAAGTGGTTTGTTGTCCATTTTTTATATGAGTATACTGCTTGTTTCACTTTAATGACTTAGTATGCTACTATGGAATTAATTTGTATGTTTTGGAAATGAAAATAATAAGTGTGGCAACTGGTTTACAGTGGTAATGTTATGTCAGAGTTACATGTTTTGCAGGTTGAGTGTAGTTAGATGTTTTGCAGGTAGGTGTTTTGCATTTGCTGGAATTGCACGAAAATATTGATAGTTGGAACAAGTTCTGTAAAAAGTTTGTCATTGTACTGGCTACATTGGCTGTAGAACAACAGAAAGGCCATTAAAATCAACAATGGCAACAATAACAGAAACAATGATAGCAACAGAGCATCAGAAACAACAAAATTGATAGAAAATAGTAAGAACTGCAAGAAACAATATGAACAACAGCAAAACCAGTACTAGTAGAAAGCATCAGAAAAGCCATTAACATCATAAAACAACAGAAAGGCTGTTAACATAAACAACAACAGATACAATAGGAACAAAAGTGAACAATAGGGAAAACATAAAAGCCATTGACATAAAAAAACAACCCAAAAGCCATTAATATCAAGACACAACAAAATGGCCATTAACATCAACAACAACAGAAACATTAGAAATATTAGAAACAACAGAAACATCAGGAAACAACTCCAGCAACTGCAACAATACAACTTTAGAAATATCATAAACAACAGAAACATTAGAAATATTAGAAACAACAGAAACATCAAAAATATCAAAAACACAACAAAATGAGCATTAATATCAACAACAATGGAAACATTAGAAATATTAGAAACATCAGGTAACAGTAGAAAGCAACAGAAAAACCATTAACATCATAAAACAATAGAAAGGCTGTTAACATAAGCAACTTCAGATACAGTAGGAACAAAAGAGAACAATAAGGAAAACAGAAAAGCCATTGACATAAGAAAACAACCCAAAAGCCATTAATATCAAGACACAACAAAAATGGCCATTAACATCAATAACAACAGAAATATTAGAAATATCAGAAACAACAGAAACATCAGGAAACAACTCCAGCAACCACAACAATACAACTTTATCAAAAAAGCAACTTCATTAATAAATCCAAATATGTTGCACTTAGTCACTGTCAAATAGACTTACAAAAGTAATGTCATTGCTTCAGCCTAACAACACTCATTCTTACAAAAAAAAAATCTATCATATAAAGGCCATTAAACTTCAAATGTTTTTCACTCTATTACTGGTTATTAGAAGCATCAGGAGGGGGTTGTGACTGCGTAGCTGAGGAACTTGGCGGCATGGAGTATAGTTGTCTTACTTTTTGTAGTTTTCTTCGAAAAGTAGCACCTAATTGTAGCCATCTTGATGAACTACCACCTAGTTGAACTGGGCAGGATAAGGAAATTGTTTCAACACCACCATTATTTGCTTGAGTTGCAAAATAGGTGAAAAGTGCCATAATGGTGTTACTCGGAAAGTAATCATGTACATAAATCAGCAACAAAACATCAAGATTCTTGCATCTGCACTTTCACTTCTAGGTTGACTAGAAACTAAGGTATCCAAGATTATGCTTCCGGGTGTTCCTACCTACATTATAAAAAAAATAGGACAGAAAATCTAAGTTAAAAATTACATAACATGTAAAACAAAACATCTGAGTTAAATATAAAGCAAATGAAAGGAAAATAACATTACAGCAAGTGGGACAACAGAAGGCTTTTTCGAAGTAAGATTGTGACTCTTTGTGGCAGGTTTTCTTGGCCTTCCTGGTGGTCTACGTGGTGCAGCAACTGAGCTTCCAGCACCCTCTCCAACCTATTTAATTATAATATAAACAAATAAATTGATCAGCTTATAGAAACATCAGTTCACTGTCATATTATGAATGAATGGTCAGACCTGTTTTTCTGGACAAGTTGCCTTGTTGTGTCTAGAATTCTTACAATTGGAGCATTGATTAAGTTGTCCTTTCTTTGACAAGTTGGTGTTGTTCCTTGATTCATTATGTTCTCTTCTCCTATTCTTTTTTGGTCCTTGATTCATTATGTTCTATTCTCCTTTTCTTTTTTGGTCTACCTGGCGTTGACCTAATTTCTGGTGGGACAATGGGGATCATATCTGAAACAACCCAATTGTTTGGCCCACTGATTGGAGGAATGGAACCTGCATATGCAATTTCCATATTGATCTTCTTGTACCATGGACTAAGATAATCTTCTATGTTGCCACAAATATCATCAATGACAGCAATGACATGACAACATGGAATGCCACTAAGATTCCAACTGTTGCAGGAACAACTTTTTCTCCTTATGTTCACTGCATGCTGATCTGGACCAGACTTAACTTGGTAAGCATCATCACCAGTAAACCTTACTTCCCACTTGCTACTGCTTTTACTTGCCTCAGCTAACTTATCAAGGATTATCTTTCCATACTCACCACTCCATCGACTCAAGAACCTTTTCTTTTCAACAACCCTTTCCATCACATACAGTCTAATATCCTCAAGCATGAAGTATATTGGCTTGTGATGAGCTGCCAGCACTACCTTGACTCCATTGAAGGCCTCACATAAGTTATTATGGTTTGCATCACATTGAGGGAATAGTCTGAAAAAAGCCTTGCACCAATATTGTGGATCAACTTTAAGTAAGTCTGCCTTGGCATTCTTCCATTTGTTAATGACTTCTAACATGTCATAGAAGTCCTTTTGTGTAGTACTCTTTGCTGCTTTCTAGAACAGATTCTTGAGAACATCTCCTAAATGTTTTTTCCCCCAGTTTGCACATATGTGTCGTGCACATCTTCTATGTTCAGCATTTGGAAGCAACTCTTTAATTGCAGGCAACAATCCCTACAATACAAATATATTAACTTTATATAACAAATATAACAAATATACTACATTCTAACAAATAAATACCTTCTGTTGGTCCGAAATAATAGTCCATCCACTTGAATTTTCAATTCCAAGGTCTGCCATCAATAATTTTAAGAACCAAGTCCAAGAATCTTTGTTTTCTGTCTCAACAATAGCCCATGCTATTGGGAACATCTGATCATTACCGTCCCTCCCAACAACAGTTAACATTTCTCCTTTAACTAATCCCTTTAAAAAGCAGCCATCTACACCAAATATTGGCCTACATCCTTCTAAGAAACTCTTTTTGCAAGCATCAAAACAAATATGAAGTCTTCGAAAGATAGCAACTCTTATATCTACAGAAGGCTGTAGCTCAAAAATGAAAGTACTACTAGGATTACATTTCTGCAGCTCTGAAACATACCCCCTCAAAAGTAAAAACTCATCCTTGTAATTACCTGTCATTTTCTTGTTAACAATTTCTCTTGCTCTGTTTATCATGTTCTTTAAGATATTGATCTTCATCTGTCCCTTAACCAGCCCCCTCAACTGCCTACTTGATAAATACGGCTCATCTCTAATCACATTAGCAAATCTTTCAACAATGAGTTTGGTACTAACTAGCCTCAAATTGCTTTGGTGTCTGCAGTTATGTGTTCTCCTCCAAGACTTAATTTGGAAACAACCAGTCCTTCTATTTTGCGCAGCCCAAACCTTAAAAGGGCAGGTACTACTACACCTTACTTACACTCTTTTTGGCTCATTCACTTTAAAGAAAATATTCCTATGTGTCTCTATAGCATACTTTGCAAATGCATTTTTAAAATGTTGAGAGTCATTAAAACGTATGCCAGGGCAAAACTCAGGAACTTTAGTGTTATCATTATAGTAAGAAAACTTACTTGTTTTAAACCTTAGATTGGGCTTACCATCAGAATCTCCTGAATCATCATAAGCAACACTACCTGCATCATCTGAATCTATATACTCAGTGCACTCTCCATCACTATTATTTTGATGGTCTTCCCAACTATTGACATCTTCTTGATCTCCCACACCTCTGCTGTTAACTACTAGCCCATCAGTAACATTACAAACGTCATCTTCACCTTCACCTTCAACAGCTAAATCATCATTATCACTTGTATTCTCTTCTACCACTATTTTTCTCCATTTCTTTTTCAAATCCGACAATTTCAGATTTTACCTACTCTCCCTTATCTCCTCATCAAAATCTGATATATAAGCTTCATCATTGAACTGCTCCTCCTCATCACTATCTCTATCAAAATATCCATTTTTTGTGGCATCCCTTTTCAACTCGTGCAAGAGAACATCAACACCTTCATTGTCTACTTGCTGATTACATGTATTTATTGTTGCACCAGCCCCACCAACGCCATTTAATGATTGTAATTCATCCTCATGTTCCAAATAAAGCTCAGCCGTACCATTCTTACACACTAGCTCCAAAAGATCTAATGCGTACCCCTCATCCCATACAAGTCTAATGTCATCGGGAGTTGACAATTCTTTGCAAGAAATTTTAAAGAATATCTTGCTTGTTTTTTTGTACTTCTTATCATTTATAAATTTTAGAAATCCATAGTATCCAGCCCAATACATTGTTGTGACCAATGCATCCACCTCTCCACCAACATAGCCAAAAGGAAGTTTCTCAAACATGCCATTATGATGCACAATGTACTTCCACACTAATTGCCCCTCTTTGTCTCCATGTAATAATTCATGGTGCCCCATTCTGAAATACAAAAGATAAATGATTAATAAATTTGGCATTGCAAGCACATATGTACCCACAATCAGACGTATGGCTGGACCATATGTGCCACTTTTATCCGACAAACACACACACACACATACCCACAATCACTTTATAATATTCTACTGACCAATTGCCATTTTCAAATTTCTTTCAATAGAACAATTATAATCAGAAACCACTTTATCAGAAGTCTTTAGTATAATGCGATCAACAACTTACCTATCAAACTCAATTAACAAGTCCTTCAATCAACTTTCTTTGCTGCCATCAACTTTATAGGATTGAGGAAATCAAGACCGAATATATTCTTCTTTTCTCTCTTTCTCAGAAGTACAGAAGCGCATGGACCAATTTGTTAAAGTAAAGATTCTAGGCTTCGCTTGAAAAGGGTTGGCGCCCATGGACCAATTTTCGCGCCTTATTCTAGACCTACTCCTTTGCAAACCCACGTCATGACGAAAAAAAATGCCAACTCATCCAGCTATTTAACACGTCACACACAATTGGAGCCACATCATCAGCACTTAACAGAGGATGGCTTATGTGGCACACCTACATAACGTTGATGGTTTATTTGAGTTGAAAATAACATAAGTGGCTGATTTGGGCCGCGTTGAAACATTAGTGGTTTTTTTGTGGTTTTTGCCTAAGTTTTATTATTAATATTAATAATTAAAAACAATTTCCCTTCATAAATCCCGCTTTCAATTTGGAAGAAAAAAAAAATGAAACTTACCTCGAATGACTTCGAACGGAGAGGAAAAATAATGGGTACGTCTTCAAGCTCACAGATGCAGGGATGAACTGAAAAAAGGGGGGGAAAACTTAATATTCTGGTAATATAATAAATTTCTGCAAATGAAAAAAAACGTACAAACACCACGCGTATTTTAAAAAAAATTGTTACTCAGATTATTATTATAATTATTACTATTATTATTATTACTATTATTATTATTATGATTTTTATTATTTGGAGGTAATATTATTATGACTATTATTAGAACGATGACTATTTTTATAAAACTTTGGTACAAATAATTTTGTTTTGCATTATTATTATACTAATCATTATCATTATTATTATTATTATTGTGGTTATATTGGTAAATATTATTCTTATTATTAATCATATTATTACATTATTATTTTCCTCATTCTTATTGTTCTTATGATTAAGGTAATTATTATTACTTAGTTTCATTATTATAATTTTCTAACTTACTTCTACTACGATGTACTATTCTACTAAAATTATTATTACTGTTATTATGTTTATAGTATTAGGGGTACATCTTATAATAATAATAATAATTATTATTATTATTATTTTATTATTATTACTATTACCCAACACTAAATCACCCAAACTAAACCTTAACTCAACTAATTACGCTCTAAAGAATGTAGAAAAAAATAAATGAAATAAACAATCTATATGGAAATTGAAATACCTATCTTCAACATAATTAAATACCATAAATAAATTTCGTCTTCACTTTTTCCATCAATAAAATTACCCATAAATAAAAAATAATTAACACAAAATAAATGGAAAAAACCCAACTAAAATAACCAGAAAAATTTAAAACCACATTCATAATACATAAATTTTAATTACAACATAAATAAGAAAATACAATTTTTTTCAGTCAAAAAAATAAAATAAAATTTGGATAATAGAAAAAAAATTATAAACGTACCTCCACCAACTTCAAAAGCTACGGAATGTAACAATGAGAAGCTATGAAACCTCAAATAAAAGCTGAAAATGGAACAACAATGCATCAAAATGAAAGCACACTTTTTTCGGAAATATATACCTAAAATTACAATATTTCTATTCAATACACACATACCTGTCACCACAACGACCGGATCTATGAAATGGGAGTGAAAACGGTGCTCCAAGGTCGGAAAACGGCCGCTAATTGACGGCGTCGGCGTAAGCTCAAGTGGGAGCTTCTCTCTCCCCCCTCCCCGAAAAATGGCGTCTGAAACCTGAAGGAGGAAGAAGATGAATTTTAAACACGATTTAGCCGTTGGTAAATTAACCATAGCAAAAAAAAAAAAAAAACTACCAACTCAGAGAAGTTGGAAATTTACCAACGGTTGTGACCATTGCTAATTAGCCGTTGGTAAAAAAAAAACCTGAACAAAAATTTCATTGTTACACCAACGCGTGCACATTGGAAATAATTACCAACGGTCCTGCCCATTGGTAAATATGCCATTGGAAAAGCCTCAAAAGTTAGTAGTGCATCAACGAAGTCTATATATTTTTGGCCACCTCTTGTATAATTTTGTGTATGTCTATATATGTTTTTCCTTAATTTTGTGTTTTTTGTAGCTTGAATGAAATGGAGCATAAGGGAAATAAAAAGTTAATTAACTTTAAGGAAAGAAGAAACATGAGGATGAATAGAGCTTCAACTTGCAACCCAATTTCTAACTCTATCATTGCATTTTTTGGCTCGAGAGTAATTAGAAAAATTGTAGCCCATCTCTCTTACATTTGTTTGGGTTCTTAAATATCTTAATCAAATACTTGTTCATAAAGTTATGGTCAAAATACTAAAAAGTATTAAAGCTTTTAATGCTGAGATCTACTTTGTTTTTAAAAGCCCTCAGCTAGAAGTTGTGAAAAAAGATCCCTTTTAACCTAAAACTCTCCAAACTGATTTTTTGGTTAATTTTCTTAGGACTTTAATGGAAAAGGAAGCTAGAAAGCCAATTTGATGAAAATTCTTGCTTGGATTAAAAAGAGAACTCTTCTACAACATATATTTCTTCTTAGTTTGGTTCTTGTAATCCTAACTCCTTTTTTCTTTAGTTGGGATTTTTGTAAATATGTGTAGATTTGTTATTTCTATGAATATTGTAAACCATTTGGGATGATTTAATGCTTAAGTTTATAACCAATTAATTATTTCAATGATTTGTTGGCTCTTTAGCTTATGCTGGAATGTGTTTTTCATTTGTTGGTTACTTATATTGAACAACTTGCTAGACTTAGAAAGACTCAATGGATATTTCTTAAGTTAGAAAAGGGCTAATAAAGCGTGGGTAATGAGTAGATTTGTGAGGGCTATCGTTCCTACCAACCCTTAAAGGAGAACTTGAGTTTAAGCGTTCCTAGGATAATTAGTTAGTATTAGAATGTTTAGTGGGGTTTTAGGGAGCTAATTGGCCCTTCCTAAGAGAGGAGGATTAATATTACTTTAGAGTTTTCCTACCTATAACTATCGGGGAAGTATTATTTGGGTTTGGTGGATACTTGTATTAGAGCTATGTCTATGTAGCAACCTATTTAGTTGTAACTCTTTAGAAACCTTGTGAATACGTGTTTAGGATAATTGTTATGTTTATCTAGTTTGGTGTTTAGGTGATCCTCAGTTGTGATAGTTTGACCTCTCATTAATTATATCCATTGTTTTTTTGCTCTGGCTAAAGTTGAGGTCATCGTACTTTGATACTTTGTAAAATTTTTTTGCCATACAATTTTTCATGGGATTGACACTTAACTCACTGTTACTGTAATCAACACTGTACACTTGCAGGTAAGATTGAAGTTAATGTTGAGAAAATATTTTTTTATAAACTTTAGCTACAAACAAAAAAACTAACTTAAGCATTGGAGACTGTCCTACCCCCTCCCCTCGGAAAAACACCCTGGGGGTCTTCCTCCTCCACTCTTCCTTCTCTATGTGCTCATCTAGCTTGTGTGCCACCATAGCTTGCCCGTTCTAGCAACCCTTGGAGGCCAGGCTCTACCATCAGAAGGATGAGAATTATTAAATTAGGAAAACAAAAGGGTGTAACTAACAAAAATTTTAGAATTAAAGGAATACAGATAGGCATAACTAGAGCGAGGTGTCAATTGATTTTGTGTGTGTGTGTATGCACAGATAGGCTTAAACCCGTATACTACACACATCCAGCGGGTATTAGAAAAAAAAATTCCAAATTTACTCTAAATCTATTTAATTGTAAAAATAATCCTACCTGCCGTATAGGATACAGTTGAAAATCTGTCAATCTGAATATCCATTAACATCTATACTTGTAATAGTTGTTTCCTATAAGATGTTTTATATTCTCTTGCTGAATAAAGTTATTCTTTTGTCTCACATTATTATTTCATGTTAAATCTACATGTTTCTCTTGATATTTAATAATTGCTTCCTACGCATGCATGTAGTATTTGTTTCTTGTCAGTTGCTTGTTTTATCTTAATGTATATAGTTATTTCTTTGTTTTATTTTGTTGCATCATTTTAAATCTACACATATTAATGTCCTTGTAATTGTGGTTTCTTATCAGATTATATTTGTTTTTTAATTAAATTATAATTATTTATTTATTTATTTCACTTTTTGTTGCTCTGTTGGGAAGGTGTGTGAAGCCCCTATGCCATTACCTTTACACAACACTTCCACAAGGACCACAACCATTTTGCAAATATTGCAGTACCATAAAAAATTACACTATTTTTTAAATATGAAGTCACAATCTCCTATTATGGTGTAACACCTAGGCGTTGTATAGCCTATCCCTCGCCATTTTACATAACCAAAGATCTGACAGGTTAGCCGGAACTCTCTTTTCTTTTCGTTCTCTTTTCCTTAATCCGTATTGTCTTTTCTTTTTGTCCTCTTTTCCTTAACTTGTCGAAAAGTTCAAGGAAGGCTGACACGACTAGCTGTTCCTAAGCACCACAAGAACCTTTTTAATTTTTTTTCTCCTCTTCTTACGGATGTATTTATTTCATGAAACAAAATTCCTTCTTAATTGATTTGGATGAAGAGTATAAACATGTTTTTTTAATCGAAAGTAGGTGTCTTTTGTTGTTGTAATATCAGTTGGTCAGGCAAGGTGATTACTTTCTAACTTCATTTTCAATTTAAAAAAAGAAATACTTTCTCCGTTCCAAAGAGAATAAAACATATTATTTTTTTGCTATCCCAAAAAGAATGAAATATTTTTCATTTTTAGAAAGTTTTCAACTTCTAGTTTACCTTACTATTCTCATTTAAACTCTCACTACATAAAACCTAATAAAGAATTTTTTTAATCTTCATTTAAACTCTCACCGTACAAAATCAAAAAAAGAATCTTTTTTTAATCATTATTTAAACTTTTACTACACAAAATTCAAGAAGATTTTTTTTTAAATTTTAGTTTCATGAAAAAAATTGGAAAGAATAACATAAATTACAAATACTTCAATTTCCGTGTCCAAAGAAATATTTCAATTATTATGGAACGGAGGGAGTAATTAATAACAATATTCAATTAGGCATATGAAACATATGGGATAATTCACACCAATTAAAATTGCTTTCATAGGCCTCGAAGCTTATACCACAGGTTAAAATAATAATAAACCCTAGCCCGTCACTCTTTTGTTCTTCACCTTCTTTTCTCCTCTTTTTTCTTTGCACCTCTAGTTAGGTTTGGATTTTAATCAAAACCTGGCTAGTTGATTTACTATCTTTATTTCAGTCAACCAATCACCCTTATCTCATTTTTTATATTTTTATTCTTTATTCTTCTTCACAAAACTTGTTTATTACCATTACTAAGCGTATCATATTGTTCTTTTGATGCTATACAACAAATAGATCTTAGTGATCCATTTTCAGTGTTATGAGGTAGGTCAGAGGTTGGGAAAAAAAAAAGGGCAAAAATTGATGATGAAGCACATTCTTGAATAATGGATTAGGGTGGTCGGGCCATAATTTTCTATTAATCATTATATTAGATTTTATATTGGTTGATCTACTATTAGGGGCTGATCCACATTTTTTTTGTTCAAATATTCTCTTATTCATTTTAACTATTTAGTCATCCTCTATTGGGGATTTGTTCTAGTTATTTGTGAATTATTTATTTCAAATTTGTTATGGTTTGCATGGAAGGTTTTGCTCGATCGATTCAATTCTTTCTTTTCATTCCATGTTGTAGACAGAGTTGCCTTTTTAATGTCTAGTTTTATGTTCATATCATTCCTTAGAGTTTTTTGTTGTTATTGATTTGTAAGCATCTTTTACCAAAAAAAAAAATTCAAGTTAGCGTTTAAGCAGGTGCACCCAAAAACTTTAGATGAACTGTGCTGGAAAATAGAACTCTTGCTTGATGGGTCAAAAACGCTAAAAAACCATTATTCATCCGTCTCAAAATTATTACAGCATATTCTATTTTAGACGGTCTCAAGTTTTCACAAATATTTTTATATTTAAATTACTTTATCAAACTATCCTTCAAATTGTTATTTTAATATTCATGTCTTTCAACTATCTCGATTTACATGTAAAATGTTAATGACAAAAGTAGAAATAATAGTTAAACTTTCTTATCAGAGAAGAATAAAGGCACCAAGAAAGTTTTCAGCTTAATGTCAACATAAGTTATCTAAACTTTGTGTTTGTTGCTTAAGAACGCTATATGTTGTATAATTAGGATATCTCCTGATAATCTAAGAGCAATGATATACAAGGGCAAAACCAGGATTTTATTATGTGAGATAGACTCATGAATTTTGAATATAATATTAATGAAAAAAAATAAATTTATTTAAATTAATGACATATATTTTCCAAGCTTATAAATTAAGTCCTTATGATTATTCAAAAAAATGAAACTTCACATAGCAATTTCAAGCATCAATTAATTTTTAGTTTATATATAGATATATATTCTATTGTGACCTATAAAAAAATTTCAAAACTCATCTTATATGCTAATTAATTTTAGTTTTTTTAGCATAGCGGCTGTTCAAGTCTAATAGAGATAGTGCCTTTCTGTGTGAGTCTTAAAGAGATTAAAAAAATTATAAATGATAAGTATTTCTAAATATTTTTTTGGATAAACTCCATCAAAGGTCCCTTAACTTATTTTTTTTTATATCTTAAATTTGTACCCTACCTTAATGTTGTCTTATCAAAGTCCCTTAACTCATTTTGCACATCTCAATTAGGTCATTTCTATCAATTACACCATTAGGTTGGATGAAAAATGCTGACATGACATTAATTAATACTAAAATAAATGTAATATAACAACTTTGGTCCTAAAAAATTTTTAATTAATGATTTTAAACCTTGAATTTTGATATGTACTGTTTACACCTAATTTTATTTTTTCTTGATTTGAATTATTCCTTAATCTCCCAGATCCAAACCCATATCTCAAATCCCTAATCTTTGATGCAAGAATTTTCTTTACATTTTCTCTTCTTTCCTCAATTTATAATCTTCTAATCTTTTTTTTTTTTTAAGAAGAAACAATGTATACTCAAAATCTCCTACTCGATTCATCAACCATCAAATTTGCCCAAATCTCCTACCTGATTTATTTAATTGATTTCATCAACCATCAATTTAGATTGGGTGTTTCAGATTCAAAACATTAGAATTTGCCATTTTTTTCAAGAAGAAGTAAAACTCAAGATCTCTTACTTGATTCATCAACCATTAAATTTGCTCAGATCTTCTATCTAATTCATCTAGCCAATTCATCAACCATCTACTTTGATATTCTATTTGTGAATTTTGAACCAAAAAAATGGCAGAAGTGTGCAAAAAGAATGCCGATCTGCTCAAATTCGAAGCCTGGGCAAACTTAAGCAATTGTGAACCTCCTAGCGATGGCACGAGATCTACCGACATCGTGACGATATGAACGAGGTGGACATTCTAGATGGGTCCAATGAGTTTGGAGGTAAAAAATGCAGAAGAGAAAGCATAGCCCATCATCGGCGATGTAGACATAGAGGTGGAAAGAGATGCAGCGATGGCAATGGAAATGGTGGAGACGATGACGATGGGTTCGAGGTCATCGGGATCTGACTTCATTTTTCTTGGTTCATGGCAGCAATGAGATTTGTTCTTCATTTCTCTTTTTTGTTCTTGGTTCATGGCTTTATGCTCGGTGGAGGAGCTAAGTTCAAGAACGGTGGGGCTTTGAAAGGGGTGGTATAAACAGCAGATGCCTAAATATAAATGTTAAAATTATTGATTGAAAAAATTTAGGGACAACATTTGTTATTTTAAATTTCTTTTAGTATTAAACAATGTCACGTGAGCATTTTTCATCCAATTTAATGGTGAAATTGACAGAAACTATCCAATTGGGATATGTAATATGAGATAAGTGATTTCGATAGGACAACCTTAAGGTAGGGTACCCATTTGAGACAAAAAAAAATAAGTTAAGGGACCCCTGGTAGATTTTATTATTATTTTTAACTTTTTTGATATACGTAAAAGTATAAATTTTTACATGGAAAAAAGTTAAGAATAATAGTTTTTTTACATTTTTTAACCACTTATGTATTTATTACTATTTTACTTTTTAATATAATTCATAAACCATACATCATATATACAATAATAAAAAATGTTGATTGTAGACATCCCCAGCTACCCATTGTCTTCATCACTAGCAATATAATTGAGTCAACCTCTTAATGTTTAAGGGTGAATGCACATATAACATATGGACCCCATTTTCTATAAACTATTAATGAGATATACACAATTTAGTAATTAAACTCTATATTTTTTAATAGACTCCCCTAAAATTACCATAAAATCTATTGGTACAAAATAATGTGTCTTTCTTATCTCAAGAAAGTGCAAGTTTCCTATTTCCACTAACAATTAGAAGAATGACAAAAATTCCATATTAACTTTTGAAGGCTAATAAATTTTTTCAGTCCAGGCATTGAACTTTTTTTTACCACTCTTATTTTTTCTTCAAACACGTGTTAACATTATGGAGCTGGTTAGGTATAAGATAAAATTAATAAGACAAATAAAAAGAATGGAATAAGTTTAAGGGCTAACTAAACATCTCACACATTTTCTTAATTTGTATTTCATATAATTTTGTTTATAATTTTCTAACTAAACATCAGATCGATGGACAATTTCATGAGATATTTTGTGGTGCACCTATGTCCACAATAATATATGAACTGAGATATTTATGTTTCCAAAAATACCCCACACTTAACGACTCAGGCCTGCCATCAATAATGGCAGCGACAGGCGATAGCTACCCTCATTCTTCCAAATTCTCTAGAGCGGGGCCTCCATTGAAGGCTACTCAGCTTCGCGGGCGTGCAGGTGCAGATGACGTTGTTGGAGGGAGACGACAGGACAACTGTGGAGAAAGAGAGAGATCCCATTCGCAACAAGTTCTATTTTCAAAAATACCCGGCCCACGCTACTATATATATAATTGATAACTGAGGAACCGTAAAACTCATGACCTTGATAAAGGAATTGAACCAGCATAGCGCCGATAGAGACGAGACGACGAGCTCCTTCGAGCAGGGAGAATTCGCGCTTTGGCTTGCCCTGATTAAAGCAACAAAGTGAGCTGATTCTCGTGCAAAGTGAAGAAACTGATTTGGGACAAAATCCACATTGGTTTTTTTTAATCAATGACGAGGAAGAGATCATACATAAAAGGAGAGAGATTGTTCTCTCTCCCTCTCTCTCTCTCTCTCTCTTTTTTTTTTTAATTTTTGTTTTCTTGCCCATTATAGAAAGGAGAGAGATTGAATTAATCACACAAAATAGAGGCATTCTATGCTAGACCCATGTTATTCAGTTCCACATGGTTATTATTTTTATTACATATTGTAATTTTTCTATTAACACATCTAACACTTTTTCATATTAACCTTTTAAACAGTTTTAAATAATAAAACAAGTTATTTAGTTTTATATAGAATGTTGTTTCCATTAACAAATTGTGACTTTTCTATTAAAATATCTCACTTTTCACATTAGTCTTCTAATTAATAGCTATGAATGATAAAACAAGCTTTCTAGTTTTTACATTAGCATGCTAAATAGTTCTAAATGATAGAAGAAATTGTTTAGTTCAATGTAGATGTTATTTTCATTGACAAATTGTGAATTTTTTTTATTAACATATCTCACATTTATCATATTAACCTCATAAATAGCTTTGAATGACACAATAGATTTCATTTTCATGTAGATTTTTTTTTAAGTAACAGATTGTAAATTTTTCCTTGGCACATCTATCACACTTTCCAAATTGATTTGCTAAATAACTCT
Organism: Aquilaria sinensis; assembly: GCA_005392925.1. NCBI lineage: Eukaryota > Viridiplantae > Streptophyta > Magnoliopsida > Malvales > Thymelaeaceae > Aquilaria > Aquilaria sinensis. Next base: position 27,446 of record SMDT01002225.1, on the reverse strand, counting down.
GAATGATAAAATAAGTTAATCAGTTCAATGTGGTTGTTGTTTCATTGATATATTTTAGCTTTTCCATTAACATATCTCACAATTTTCACATTAATATGATAAATAACTCTAAGTGATAAAATACATTATTATTGAGTTCCATATAATTGTTGGTTTCATTGACAGATTGTGACTTTTCTATTGACATATCTCACACTTTCAATATTAATCTCATAAATAGTTCTAAATGATAAAATAACTTATTGATCCACTACCAAAAAACAAAGAGTCAGTGATAGGCGTTAAAGACAACCAGTTTTTTCTAATTTTGAACTAACACCGGATTGCTGTCACCAAATTTTTTGTTGCTAAATCTATTGCAGCTAAAATTTTAATGACGTTTTGCCGTCGCTAAGTTGAAATAGGCATCTATCACTAAACCCCCATTCAATAATTTTACGGCAATAACATAATGATGATAATATAGTAACAGTTGTCCGTCGTTATGTAGTGACGGCTAACTGTCACAATCTTGATTATTAAAGAGACGTCCTCCTATGTTTTAGAGATAACTTGCTATCACTAGTTAGAGATGGTTGTCTGTCACTATATAGAGGCAAATAGCTGTCTCTAGTTAGAGGTGGACGTCCGTCACAAGGTTTTTGGAGCTTAGCGACAGACTCCTGTCTCTAACTAGTGCCAGTTAGCCATCACTACACTACTAAAAAAAACCATGTTTTTCAATGGGAAATTATCAACTGCTTGTGCGTTGGTAATTTCTAACGTATCAGACTGTTGGTAAAAAAAATTGATTTACCAACGGTCAAATGCATTGGTAAGTCAACTGTTTTTCAACGAGCAAATTACCAAAGCATCAGAACGTTAGTAATTATCAACAGAATAATAATATGTATCATATATAAGAATATATACTTCACTTATATCATATGTATACATTAAATATATATATGATACATACATACATTAAATAATGTATCATATTTATATATTTTTTATTAGAATAATAATATGTATAGTTTTAAATATAATACTTACTATTATTGTTATTATTAAAAGTATAATAATATATATTTAAAATATGTCATATAATACTCATATATGAATTTATCTATTTTACAAAGTACAGTTTAAAAAATTTTAGAAAGTAAAATAATATTTTTTAAAACATTTTTTACAAATAATAATTATAATTTAAAATATGCATTATCATACACATAAATAATAATAATAATAATAATAATAATATAATGTATCATATATAAGAATATATTTATATATATGTCATATATATCATATAATAATAATAATAACTATATTATATATACAATTTATAATTAAAGTAAAGTAATATTTTTAAAACATTTGTTACAAATAATAATTACAATTTAATACACACACACACACACACACACATGCACACACACACACATGATAATAATAATAATAATAACAAGATATTGTATTATATATAAGAATATATACTTTAAATATAATAAAAACAATATAATGTACCATATATATTATGATGTATAATAATAATCATATATAAAATTATATATTTTAGAAAGTAAAGATGTATTTATTTATTGGAACAAAACTCAGCCTATATGTGTTTATTCATTGGGCCAAAACCCAACCCAATCTAAGTATCTAACCCTAGCCTTAAATACCTATCCTTAACCCTCTCCTTAGCCTCCCTCATCTGCTCGATCTCCCTCGCCTCGCCTCGCCTCACCATCTTTTTGTCGTCCTTTGTTCTTTCTCCGACGCGTGGCCGTACCTCCATTCTCCGTCCCGTCGCCCTTCCTCCACTTTTTGTCGCGTCGCCGTCCACGTCGCCCCTTTGCCTGGCCATCCTCGTCGCTTGCTCGCCGTCCTCCTCGCCCAGGCGTCTCCCCTTCACCTCCCTCACCCATTTCGCCACCGCTCGCATCCCCTTTCACCGTTCGTCGGTCATCTCGCCTTGAGATCCGCTATCGGTAGTGAGATCCGCTATCCAGTGCGTGTGGCGACGTCGGAGGATTAGCCAATGAGCGGAGCGTGAGAGACACAATCCGGGAGCATGGGAGGTAGCCACTTATCTTCATTAACTTGTTTGTTTTTCACCTTTGAAGATGCAAATTTCGTATTTTTTTTTTCGTTTAATGGTTTCATGACTACATTAGTTTGCATATTTTATACGAATTCACTAGTAGATTCGGCTTGTAGTTGGATTGTCTACCTTTGTTTAGCATGTGTAAAACAATGGATGAATGGATAAGCAGAGATTAGCATGTGTTTGTTATGTCATACAAATTTATGATCCCTCCTCGTTAAATTCGTTTTAAGAAACTAAATATTGTTATTTGTAATGTAAAATGATTTCAAATTGTTTTCCAATTGTTGTAATATTTTTACCAATTCGTTTTATTGTCTGCATGTGTGTTGTGATTTATTCTCTACATTACTTGGATTGATTTTTTTTTTTTTTTTGCTTAGATTTCGGAAGTTAGAACCCAATAATTCAAATTGGTGATGAATTGACTGGTTGATTTAATCCTCCATATTGGTTGTTTTTTATTTGTGCAGGGAAGAGGAATTTGTGCGGAACTATTGCTTTGTTTAATCTTTGAAGAACTATCTATGTACTTTTTTGTTTTTTCTTTTAATCATGTATTTGTGTTTATGTTTTTTTTAGATCTTTGTGTAATTTCAAGTTTTTTCAATTTGTATTTTTATTCTTGTAGGATTTGCTAAGAATTCATCATTGCAATTTTTCCCTTAAGAAAACTAATTTTGTAGAAAATTAAAAAAAGTAAAGGCGCTTCCAATGTTTAGGCATTGGAAATTGCTTTTAATTTTTTTTAATAGCAGAAAATTTTCCAATAGTCTTGGCCATTGGAAACTTATTAACGGTCAAACACATTGGAAACTACTGACGCGCGTGCACGTTGGTAGTTACCAACGGCCAAACGCGTTAGAAACTATCAATGCGCAATTACGTTGGTAATTTCCAATGGTCAAACGCATTGGAAACTACCAACGCACGTGCACGTTGGTAATAACCAACACGCATGTACATTGGTAATTTGTTCGCTCGTTGGAAAACAAGTTTAGTACACAACCGTTGGTAATTATCAACGGACATGTTACCAACGCATTTGCATTGAAAATTACCAACGGCTTAAATTTTGCACGTTGGTAACTGGATTTTCAACGAGCGATTTACCAACGAGTATTCACCAACGGCTACGCATTGGAAATTCAAAATTACCAACGTGCAGCCGTTGGAAATGCACGTTAGTAAATGTCAAAATTTTAGTAGTGCTACTTCCTAATATCTAGCAACAACTGACTGTCTCTACATTTATACGTTTTTTTTTTTAAAAAAATTTGTGCATACCACTTATCCATCTGTCGTATTTGCTACAATCTGTTCATTACCAGAAATTCAACAATAAAGATTCTGACACATCCATCAATAGCTATTAGATCCATTAAGTTGGTAAAACATCTCAGTAGTACGTCAAAAGTAGAATGTATGTTACTACAACCATAAAGATAACACCAAATAAAACAACATAATAAGCATGCTGAATGATGTCCTACAACAGTATTGTAACACATGGATGATGTACCAACGGTTGACTGTCTCTAATCTTTAGAAAATTTAGCAACAGTTAAGCCTTCCCAAAGTTAACCAGACTCCGAAGCTAGCTTTTGAAGTTAGTGACGGATGTCCATCATTAGTAAACTTAGTAACAGCCTACAATCGCTCAATTCCACAAAAAAGTTTAGCAAGAGCTTGCCGTCGCTAATTAGGGACAATCAGTAGCTGCCATTAATTAGTTTTGTTGTCGCTATTTCCTTATTTTTTAGTAGTGTATGAGTTCTATGTAATTATTATTTTTATTGACATATCTCATACTTTTCACGTTAACCTTGTAAAGACTCTGCTACTGCAGTATCTATGATAGCATGGGGAATTTTGAAGAAACTTGAGTCTAACTTATTTATAATAGTACTGAAAATGTCCTCCTGCACAACAGTTATTGCGTAGCAAATGATTCAAGAATTGGAACCGATCGAGAATCAAATTCACAGTAAACGAAAATCATCAGTGCTACTCGAAATTATTTATGATGCCAAGCAAATATCCAAGTCATGAATCAACTTAGAATCTTCCTAGTTATGAGAAACAACAGAAAGTGAATTAATCATTTAATGCTGAAATACTGGAGCTGGAGCAGAGAGATTTTCCATCAACCAAATCCTAATTAAAAAATTCAAAAGAAAATGAATATATAAAGCAGAAAAATATAACAAACCTTAGTTGCTGGAATCGGACGAATGGAGAGACGAATATCATGCAGCAGCTCTGGCAGAAAAAAAAAAAAGAAAAAGAAAAAAATATTATGCAGCAGCCTTTGCGGAGCCGTAGGTCACATAGTTAAAAAATAAAATAAAGGGCAATAATGGAATAAAATATCCAGTCCATGGTGGCCATACATCTACGATGAAAAAAAAGGGTACAATTTCATCCGGAAACAGTTGTCTGAGCAATATTTCCTTTTTGCTATTTTTGCTTTATTATTATTATTATTATAAAGAAAAGGCATAGGTAACATAAGCAAACATTAACTGCCTATTTGTTTCTATTTAACACATTTGAATTAACTTGTTTTATACTTCAAATTTAAAATGAATACAAAACCCTTCTTGAAGTTGCATGTATTTACATCTCCCTACCCCTGACCCCATTGCCCCATCCCCTAGTCGCACTTCTTCCCTACCCCGCCATCACCATTAACCCCTAACCCTATCGTCACCATCGTAGCCCCAACCTTGCCGTCGCCCCTACCCCACAATCGCATCTTGCCCAAACCCCGCCACTACAGTCCCTACCCCTGACCTCGCCACCCGAGCCCCTAGTCGCACCTGTTCCCTACCTCGCCATCACCGCTAACCCCTGACCCTGTCATTGCTGCCGTAGCCCCGACCCTGCCATCACCCTTAATACACCCAACCTCGCCGTCGCCCCTACCTGTAGTCGCACCTTGTCCCGACCCCGCCACCACAGCCCCTACCCTTGACCTCGTTGTCGCACGAACACATCCTAATCGTATTGATTGCCCCAGACCCTGCCATCCCCCAACAACATCTGAATCTTCCTTCCTGCTCACTCTCGCCGTCGAATCACCACTCCACTCCTAGATCTCACCCTATCGCCCACCCCCCCTCATCAATTCACCACACACTTCCAAAATTGTGCTCTTCCGATCTCCCTGTTATTAGCCAGCCCACTCCTGTGACCACTAGGTCACATCCTCCCAACGTCCATCGACACTGTGCACCACCGTACTCCATCATCTTAGACAGGAAACATCTCAGCTTAGGTTTAATAGTTAGGTGTGGTAAAAAGTGTAATTACTGATTCTTTGGGGGGCAGAATGAAAACGTTTTGATCAATTGGGTCAAAAAACGTGTTAACTTCACTCTATTAAATTGATCGGAACTTGCCTAATTGAACATGTGTTTCACCTGAAAATGAATTTCAGAAGAAAAAGGTAATAAGAATCACTACAGGAGATCGAAGAGATTAAGGAAGGGCCAAGACAATCAATCCCGGCGGCGGCGAGTGGATGCTTGTGGATCGCAATCGTTTCTATCGTCACCACACCAGACCCTCCATCTCCATCCCCATCCCCATCCCCATCCCAATGAGCGCCATGGATCTCCAATCCCATTTCCTCTTACAACCACAATCATCAAACTAAGATCCATCCATCCCTAGTGTTTAAATGCCAGCCGAAGATCGAGGCCTAGGCCCCGCCTTCATATGGACCATCACCTGCCTCCTCTTCTTTTGCATCGCCGGCGGCGGCGCCTGCCTCCTCGCCTACATGACCACCCCCGACCCCGACCCCGACCCCTCCCTCGCGGTCGCCGGATTCGCCCTCGTCTGTCTCCCCTGGGCCTTCTGGCTCTTCACCTTCGCCTACCGACTCCTCTCCAGGGCCTGCGGCTTCCGCATGGTCATCGGGCCCAGCCTGCAACCCCCGCTAGAACGTCCCCCAGAAGCCGAGGAGGGCTCCGCGATGCCTCCCAACGACACAAAGCTCGTGGAAATAGGAGGCGCGTCTGAAATGCAGCGTAATGTGTCTTCTAAGAGTTCGGTTGCTTCTCATGAGAGCCAGATGCCCTTGGCCTCATCTTCTTAACCTTAATTTCAACTCAACGTACAGGCAATTATTTCTTGAAGCATTATTATTTTTTGGGTGGGGTTTTGAATAATTCTAAATTCAGCGCTTTTTCAAACATGCATGCATGACAACAGCAGATTGTTTATCTTGTGCTACATCCATCTATTTATAATGCCACCAACTCACAGCTTAATTAATTAATACATAAGTTCTTGTGCACTGTACTAGTCTTTGTTGAGCTAGCTAGCTTTTTGTCAGCTTTTTTAATCTATACAAGTGAGGGAGAAGGACTAAGGAGGATTGATGATGAATTAAATCTTGAATCTTTTGATATAGAAATTAATTACAAATCAAAAGGTTTTGATTGTTTTTTAATTAGAATTATTTTGAAGGTGTAGGTATATTTTTTTTGTTTCAAGTTTAGACCTAAAAAGTTTTGTACTAAATGGTTCAATTGTATTTGCCCGAACTTTTGCAAACAAGATTAAGAGGATAGAACTGGATCAATCTAAATCAAGAGCATGGACAGGATTATTGTTAATTCGAATCTTGCACAAACTTTGACATTAATTAAAAGGCTTATGTTCAGGTTTATTTTTTCAAATTAAACAAAATCTACAACTAAAGTCATGCATTGAAAAACTAATATATTCCACTTAATAATAATAATATATAATCACCTGAATAATGTTTTAATTTTTATAAATTTCTTTTCTCAACACATGCGTTATACAAAAAATTATCTAAATACGTACGTATGCGACCATATCAATAAGTGTACGTAAAAAACATGCATGTAAAGAGACTGAAGTTCACCTAAATTAAATTAGAAAAGAAAAGAAAAATTAATCCAACTTACAACACTTTTCCACGAAGCACTAACTAATAATTAGTGCAAGATCAATGGTTTAGGAACTAAGAGATGACACTCGTGAACCTCTAACTCTAAGAGAGATATATAATTCAGATAAAATTTTCTAATATTTAATTATATATAATAAATTAATTAACAATGAAATTGTTGTCAAATTAATGTCCCCAATAAATTAGAAGAAATTTGAGAAGCGCGCATTTATACACACTTCAATTCATTGTAAGTGTTGTGAGGGTACTATATGACTCTTAAATCCTGTTGTGTTCAATATCGATCCAGTTAATTAGTGAAGCCGTACAACAAGATGGAACTTGCATTAGGATCTGGAAGCATGGTACGTAACGTCTATTGCATTTACATAGATGCAGATTAATGTTCGATTTCACTTGTAAATTCAAAAGGATGGTTTTGTTTGCAATAGTTTTTATGTTAGTAAAATATTATAATTCTAATATTTAATGCTATTAATTATCATTAATTAAATACAATTCTCCTTGCTACTAACGTTTTTGGAACATACAGTCTGATTGTGCAACAAATGAAAATACGAGGCTCTAATAACAGAAAGCAGAGAAGGTTGAGGGTACAAACATCCTGACCAAGATAAAATTCCCAGACAGGCACAGCCGCACTGGCTCCCTCTCCTTTTTTTTTTTTTTTTCTAGCCCTTTCCCCCAGAAGACAGGGTGTCCTTTTTCTGCTTCGTAACTCGCTCAATGAATCAGCAGATCCATCGGTCATTTGAGTCGACTGTAGGAGGATGAGGCCAGTCTCATGTTTCTCTGAGTTCTTTTCAGTTTCGCTGCCGCATTTTTCTTGCAGTTTTTAAGATAAAAACCAAAAACCGCTGAATTTATTCAAATGGGTGTATGTAATTTGTAGTAAATATTTTGTTACCGTGGTTCAATCAGTTTGGTAGCTGAAGATAACTTGTTTCCTTTGATTTTTTGGGTTTGTTGGCAGCCATCTGCGGTAGGAATAAACCATTCTCTTGTTGGGTCTTAGACGCTTATCATTTGCTCTTAGCTTTAGTTGTTAATTAAGTGAAAAACTAGTGCTTGAGCACTCCCTGTATCCCAACCACAGCAAAGATCAAGAGTTTTTACGTTCAAGGCAAAACTGGAAGGAATTGATGTACATTTACGTCATGATCAGTTTTTCTGAGTACTTACGGATAAAAAATATTGCTATTCTTTCTTGACATAGGGAGATTTTGTTTTCCATTTCTGATTGGTTTCTCAATGAAGGGACGAAAGGAGACCAAATTCATCAACATGATGTGTTTTTGTTTTCCTTTCTCATTACATGGCTCTAACCCTTGTTTCTTTCCACAGCTTGGGCCTCTAGCGAGTGGTGATATTTCTGGAAGCATGTAATGGATTCTTGCTGACATCTTGGAGTCAGATCTGTTAGAAATAATTGAAAGCCTTTCTGAGGGCTTTGCCCTCAGTGAAAATCAAGGATGAAGGCGGGAAATTACATTTTCAGGGGAAGGCATGTTTTTGTTGCTCTGATAAGTCTTGGTCTAACAGCTGCACTTCTTTGGACTTGGGAACAAAATCCTCTTCTAAGTACTCTATTATTGGCTCAAGATCGGTTTAGAATGTTTTCTGCAGGTTTGTCTTTGAGTCTAAAACTTTCTTTCCTTTTGTCATTCTTTTGATATGTATTATTCAGGTTTCTGTTGGCTTCAACCATTTGTCTTATCATGATTGTCTTCTTTTTACCCTTACTTTGCCGCAACCTATAAAGCATTCTGCAACTATATTTCCTTCTAGTTATGCTCTAAGAATATGTTATTCGTTTGTAGAAGCCCAAACATGCAATGTGAATAAAGCAAACACAGCCATTTTTGGATCATATATGTCTCAGGTCCTTTGCTTGCTTATTTAGATTTCTGTATATGCATGTCAAAGTAGCAGGCTAGGTAGGCAAACCTTTGTGATCTAAATCTGGGTTTCTCTAACCATTTAGTGAGAACATTAAAACAACATATTCTTTGTGAACTATAAGGCTTGTGTAATATGCTTTTCTTTTCCTTTTTTTTGTGTGGTTCTTTTAGAGCATGTTTCAAAATTCATAAATGTGTCTTCTGGTTGGTAATGTCAGTTTTCATATTGACTTATTTATTTTCAAGGTTGATATCCGTCCTTCCCTTCACCCCAACTCTTTTCTAAAAGAATTTGAAGCTCAAATGGTGTTATGGATGTAGAAATCAGTCATGACCCAAGAAACCTCTTTTTAGCATGTAGAGTTTTCAAGATTCTGATTGCTCCTTGTTTCTTGTTCTGACTCAGATTTTCTTCCATATTTTTCGCATTCCATAAATGAAGGTAACTCATTGTCACTGTCATTTTACCAACTTTTCTATTAATTAAAATTCATTGATTTTCTTTTAATTCTGTATATTTTGTTTACATACAATGCGATTGTTATTTTTCATAAATTCTGACTGAACTAATTGTTCTGTAGCTGTTTTGTCCACAATTTGGATTGCTGGTTTCAAATATAACTGTTCAGATGAGAGTTGTATTCCTTGGTCCATTTAGTGTGCCTTTATCACTGAGGTTGATGGGTCCTTGAAGGATAAACGGTTTGTTTAGCCAAGCCAAGTAATGTTGGCTTATAACAAGTGGGGCATTAAAGTGGTTGTTGGATATTTGATGAGCAATAATAATAAAAAAAAAACAGTTTGTGTAGTTGTGAAATTATCTGGAAATAAGTAGCTTGAATTTTCCTGGAAAATCTCATCTTGTCCTGGTAGATGCCACATTGCCACTAAGCTTGCAGGAGAAAAGGGATTCAAGAAGAGTGTGTTGTTCAAAGCTCCGTGTTGTCAGCATCACAGGGAGGAAAAACTGTCCTTCACATGACAGTCAACCTGTGGGATGAGAGCACCTCTCAAGGGTGGCCATTTTCATTTAGGAAAGTATTAGTGAGCCACTAATCTATGGCAGGTTCACCACAATGAATTCTGGGCTAGATCCAGGAATAAGACATGAAAGAAGCTATCTCTCTTTTCTCCATAAAAACATATTGTTAGTATTGAAGAGAGGAACAGTGGGAAGTTTGGAAGATTGGAAGTTCTGTGTTCCTAAAATATAGTTAGGTTGCAGTTTTTTAAATAAACTGGGGATATCTTAGAGCTTCAGGAACTTCTTTAATGCATGGGGGGCGCGGAAGGGAATGGGATAGGTGCATAATTATTGGGCAATCAAATTCATGCATGGTGAGGAGAACACTATAAAATAATCATTATATATAAATAATGTTTATCTTTTAAGAAACACTTAACCAAACTATAAATCTACTCGTAATCATCATCAATAAAGACACGAAAAGACTCTTTTTTTTCTTTGCTCCTTTTTTATTTTTAGGGATTATTGTTTGTTTACCTGTGTATCATTTATAATTTGAAGTCATAGATTTGATATTCTGAATGTTGCTTTTGGAATTTTATAAATTTTGATTTTGTTGAAAATTTAAATTTATGTTAAAGATTAAAGTAAATGATTTCTGCCAAAAACAGGATTGATTGGCAAAAAAATATGTACTTAAGTGGTCTAATTGGTTGATGGATTAAGATTTATTTGACAAAAAGTGACTACCTCATGGGCTTGTTTCAGATTAGGCTTCATGTTAACCATCTTATCCTAGTGTATGTATAGCTTGTTTCGGTGTTAGATGGATGTTTAGATGATCACAAGTTAAAATAGTATTCTGTGTCCGTAATTTTACGTACCGATGTGTTCTTCTCAACTAGTTTTCATTGCCTTTGTTGGTATCCTCTTCTTTGATTTTCTTTTGCATGGTCAGATAATAAACCTGTTGAGTTGTACCAGGAGAACAAATTAAATTTATTGTCTTTTTCGTTATTTTTGACATATTCCCAAGAATGCTTCTTTACTTAAGGGGGACAAATGAAAATCTAATGGTGCTCCTGTTTAGCACCTGTGTAGACTGTAATCTTGCAAAAGGTAGATGGGTTGCTGACAGCCGGCGTCCTTTCTACTCTGGGTTTGAATGTAAAAGATGGTTATCAGAAATGTGGGCATGTAGACTGTTCAACAGGACAGATTTCTCTTTTGAGGGATACTATTGGCAGCTTGCAGATTGTGAAATACCAGAATTTGAGCGATATAGATTCCTTAAGGTGAGTTTCTTTTTCGATTTCCTGTTATTTTTAACAGATGCAGTGCAGATTCTGTTTTTTCTCTCCATCCTTTCTACTGGCTGTTCTCTTCCTTTTTCGTGCGTGATAAAATGGTCATGTGTAGTCAACATATAATATTGAGAAGAATTGCTGTGAAGCATCCTGTTGGTTTGTCTATGGCAATCGATGTATAAATCTGGAACAAGCTTCTTGAGATTTGCTAAAGACGGATGTCCCAAACGACTATGAACTAATTGAGGTGATACCGATGTATGACAAGCAACTGATGACTGCAGTTTATCGAAGTAGTACATTCCATTCGATTCATGCCCTTCTCCAATCGTCTTCTTGCTCTTCAAATCCTGGATAATGACATGATCAGAGAAGAAACAAACTGAGCAATTTAGTTGTTTGGTTAGCTTACTTATAGACATAAGGTTGAAAGGAAAATTTGGAACGAATAAAGTAGATGGTAAAGTGAGAGAGTGACAAGGATGGGTGGGTCCAACACCTTTAATGGTGGTGGTGGATCCATCTGCAATGGTAAGTTTATTATGAGATACTGGTAAAGAGGAAATATGGTTAAAATTGGTTATTTTGCCTGAAATGTGGTCAGTGGCATCAGAATCCAGTACTCAGAGTTGATTTCTAGGAAGGTTAGAGGAATAACAGGCTGTTGGGTTACCTCGATGAACAACAGAAGCCATAGAAGAAGTGGAAGCCTGCTGTGTGGACTGATACTGCAGGTACTTAATATACTCTTCTTGAGATATCGTGACAGACTACTGTGGGGCTGTAACTGAAGATGATTCCTCATGTGATGCAAAATGTGCTGTTCGCAGAGCCGGATACTTATCCCAACAACTCCCTTGAGGACTTTTGTCATCAGGTCTTGACATGTTTCTGATTACTGATAACTGACAGTATCAGAAACTAACAGAAAACTGGGCTGATGATGTACTGACTAACTGAAAATGACTGAAGAACGACGAAACTCAAATTTTGGTCATAATTGATGTAAACGAGGACCAGAAACTTGTTTAGGACAGAAAATCGATCAAACCCATTGAACTGCCGTCGCCGGAGGTCGCCGGGTGGCTGCCACACGCGGGCGCGTGGGTGGTTTTCCGGTGGCACCTCCGGTGTAATTCTGGTCGCCGGCGCCTCCTGAGTGTCTCTGTGTTGTTGGTTTTTGATTTGGTTGGGTGGTTGCTGGTTTTCTGAAAAGGGCAGCGGCTAACGGAAAAATACGGAAGGTGGTTTGGGTGAAGAAGTGGTTGCGGAAGGTGCTGAGATTATGTTATGGCTCTGATACCATGTTATAGAATAATAGGAGGAGAAACTGAGAGCTTGATAATACAAGACCCTCACATGACCTTTATATATTAGATAGGAGAGGAATACAAGGAAAGAAATCCTTAGGAATAAAGAGAGAAATCCCTAGGAATAAAGAAAGAAATAAAGAAAGAAATATTATCCTTCCTAAAATATAATATAATATAATATTCCATAACATTTATTTTCTTAATATTTACAGAACTTGCTGAATTAAAGAAAATAAGGGATTTTGCAAGCTACAAGTCTTGATTTTATTTATTTATTTTTACATCTGTTGTTAAGCTGTGTAATTTAGGGTGGTGGAGTGGTTTTAGCTCTTTATACCATATTGAGGCCTCTCCAATTATTGCCAATTGGTTTTGGGTTGGATGCTGTCGACATGGGATTGGAGCTTGAGGTTTTCATTGCCCCGTTTCTATGTTGTTAGCCCTGTTTTTATGGTCCACAAGATAGGTTTATTTCACCAGCCTATACTTGAGGGAGCATACATGGTTAAGTTGGAGGTTTTTATATTGCTTTAGATTTTGGTGAGGTCTCTCAACCCATTTCAAATTGGATTTTGGTCAGATTGTTATGTCTTTGGCATCAACAACTGTACAATGATATATAATCATGTGCATGTGTTTCATTGAGAACCTTAGTATGACTAAAAATGGGTCTTGAATTCCTGAGGAGAGTTGGGAGGTGAGGCTAGCATGTAACAATGTGTTTAAATGTGGTAATTGTTGAGATACTGTTGTGGATGAGTGAAATGGCCAGATACCCCTTCCTTTATGCTAATAGGTTTTAAAAACTACTCCTGGCGGACTTCCAGCCATTTGGATGGGAGGCCTCTAAAATTTTGTCTATTGACACGGAATCATGAAAAGAAAAAAAAAAAGGATTGTACTATTAGTTTTTCTTGCCCTTTTTCTCTAACTCTCCTTGATGCATTAAGTGAAACTGTTGAACAGGAATCTGGCTGGCATAGAGTTGCCATTCCAAATAGGGCCTAACTGGGGTGACACTGCAAATTAGATCAATAAACATGGACAAAAGCTTTTTAATAATCCTTCTTTTCTTTTTCAGTCCAAATGTTGTGTTAAATTAACCTGCAATGAAGTAGAACACATGCTTGAGATTGAAAATTTGCTGCCAAAAATGGTAAAGATTGCTTCTGAACAGAGAAAAAAAGTTAAAACTAAACGCAAGCAAGAAAGTCCCAAATCTTCAAACAAATGACCGACATGAATTCCACTATATGGTCCGAGAGTTAGAAACATTGTTACATTGGATTAATGAAGATATTTAGTGAATGAGGCCCAAATTGAAACTACTGTGTCAGGCGTATTGATATATTCCCTTGTTTTTTTCCTGCTTGTTTCTTATTGTGCATGAACTCTCCCTTGTCTCCTTTAATCAACCTATATGTTTCATTTTAATCAATTGGAACTCTGTTTAAATCTTTCCATTATTTAGCATTATGCATATGCTGTTTGCCTGGAATTTCAGAAACATGTATCACTAAGCCCAGTGAGTGTTTGACACATTTTTAGTACATGTTTTGAGCTTCATTCTTTCTTGTCCTATTATACATGTGTAGCATTTCTGATGTGTCATTCACATCAATGACGGTTCTCTAGACGAACGTTTTCTTTCATTGTAGGTCTTAAACAAGATAGATCTTCCAGGAGCAGAACCAGATCGTGTCATTAAGGAGATCGAAGAGGTTTGTTGATGCAAATGTTAATGAACGTGTGAAAATTTGCAGGTCCATTTGCTTCTTGAAATTGGCGTCCTATTTCACTAAAAGTGAACATTAGTTTTCATAGCCAGTTTGATATTTTAGTTTATACAGATAAATTGAGAATACATTGACAATGATAAAGAAGATAATTTTTGTTGCTTATGTATTTGTTGGATTTGGAAAAGTTCCTTCTCTGTCATACAATGCTTTGGTTGTATTTTTAATTCAGCATCAATTTCTTGTGGCTTTACTTATTATCTCATTTGGATATTCATTGTTCTTAGAACCAGTGCAACTAATGTAGCCATTTCTTTGTAGGTTATTGGGTTGGATTGTAGCAATGCAATCCTATGTTCTGCAAAGGTTTTCCTACCACTGCTACTTTATTTGATGATGTGGCTTGTTATGTTTTTCTCAAAAAGTTTGCAAAGTACTATGCTAATTGAAATATTTTATTCTTTGTTTCCTCCTTTTACCCTGTCAGGAGGGAATAGGTATAATTGAAATTCTAAATGCAATTGTTAAGAGGATTACAGCACCAAGTGATACTACAAGAAGTCCTTTGAGGGCGCTTATTTTTGACAGGTATATCTACCTCAGTTGTTATACAGTACTTCATTAATCTGAAGGATTGGTTAAAGAGAGTCCTTTGAAGGGTTGTTTACCCTTTTCAAATACCTGGACAAAGAATCTTAAATTACTCGAAGAAGTTATGATGCAATGTTCCATATTTGTAGTTATTTCCAACATTTCAATCCTTTGTTTATGAGATGATACTTGCTTAGATTTCTCACTTTTTTTTATCTGCTAGATGTTTCTTCCTGGCTATACATTATGTCATAATTAAGAACAATGAGAAACAGAATATGCTTTCCTCTTTGTGTTGTGGAATTTAATATGCTTTCCTCTTTACTAATTAATATCGTGCCTTCATTCCTGTAAATCGGAATTGATGACAAACCAAATCTATTCTTGAACTCCTAATAGCTTGGCTTGTTAAGTATTTAAGTGGTTTGAAGAAACGACCACCCAAACACAATTTTTTGTCCTTGTGAAAAAAAAAGTATTTAAGTGGTCTGATGCTGCCATAATTATCAATGTTAAATTATTTTATTATAAAAAAAATTAAGGAGTGTTAAATAGCTCAATTACAACTTCACTCATTTTCAATCTGAAGTTGGATGCTTTAAGATGGTATTGGAGCTTAGGTTCATTTTTGCCCTATTGTCAACCATAGTGTAGCCTGTTCTCACAGGTATTGTTCACATGACAAGCTTGTTCTTCATACTGTCCAATTGTCATTGCTGGTTAATATTTAGGGCTATTTCATTTTCTTTTTTCTTTAGTAATGGAACAGTTGTCTACATCTTTATGCACGCATGCTTCTGGGTATAAAGGAGTTTCCATTAGTTTTGTAAGGATTGAAACGTTTAGTTTTATTGCTGTTGATTCAATTGTTTTTTTCCCCTTTGAAGGAGGTTTTATGTTGTCCTTTTACTTCAGCATTCGTTTCATAAAATTATTTTCAGTCCCCCAAAATATTGTGATCATGATGATACATGGGCTGATGATTGTCTCATAGGTATCATTGAAAGAGACAAAGGATAAATTAATACTTTAATTTTTAGTTCTTATGTTTGTTTATTACCGTAGCTTTCTGCCCAAGTAATTGTATCCTAAAACATCTAGGTTTTCATGTAACTATCTATGTCTATCTAAAGGCAGCAGCTATCGTGAATAAATTCTGTTCTTCTCAAATTCCTACTAATTGCTTCTCCTTTTGACAGAATATGCATTAACTTCCCATTATTTCGGTTCAACACCTACAGTCAATGGTTTTAGGTTAATTGACTTTAGAAGCAAGTTTAGAATAGGTGCTTGGTATGGTGTTTTACTTTTATCGCTCAAATTAAGAGTTATATTTGTTTCAGATTCAGATCCCCGGTTCCCATTCCTAATTGATCTTGGTTTATTTTAGCCTCCATGTTGTTTATGGCATTCTTGGATGACCTTCTGAACTGCTAGCCCCTCCTCTCACCTTTCCATTTTTGGTTCTTTCTTGCGCCTCTAAATTGTCTTGGCCTATGCTGCACTTTGTTACGCATAATCAGTTTAATGGACTTTGTTTTTCCAGTTATTGTGTGAGAAGACCACAAGATATTTTTATCACTGTAATTTTTAGGCCTAATGCACATTTGGTCCCTCGACTTTGTGAACTCACACGAGTTAGTTCTTTAACTTTGACTTATGGTGACTTAGTCCTCAAACTATAGCAAAATATGCGAATTCTTCCCTTGGTTAAACGAGTCTACGGAGTTCCTATCCAGCCTCCTCCTACAACCATTCTCATGCCCCCTCTTCCACCCTATCTCTCAACTCCAACGTGGAGAAGCTGGTGCGAAGCCCCAAGGAGATTGAGTATTGAGTTGCTGAGCTCGCCTCCCAAATCACCCTGGATTTTACCTTTGATTGCCGAGAATTGGGCTGGCCAAGGTTGTTCATCTTGAATGGCGAAACCTCAGGGTTGCTTCTTGGGGACAACTTTCCTTGTCAACCAACCCCATTGACATCATTGAAGAACCTTGTGCCCTATTTGCAAAACCTCAGCTGGAAGACAAACCGTGTATTGGTCCCTTACCGTGAAAAGATCTTCGTCCTAGTTAGGCCTCTGTTCTTCTATGCAGGGTCGGTGATGGTGGCAGAACCCTTCAAGGTTCTCCATTTGGAGATGGGGAGATGGATTTGCTTCACCACTGCAACCTATTGCAAAATTGAGAGATACAAAGAGGACGATGCGGCGGTGTTGTGGAGAACAGGCAGTTCCGTACAATGAGGGACTAACTTGCTCAATTTTTAAAAATTGAGGGACTAAGTCAGGCTAAGTCAAAGCTAAAGGACTAAGTCGCTTGAATCAGAAAAGTTGAGGGACCAAATGTGCATTTTGGCCTAGTTTTTAAGGGTGAAAACAGAAAAAAGTTCGTCATTTGAATTAATATTATAATTTTGCGCATTTACATGGTGGACTCGTGTATACAAATCTTTTGAGTTGAGTGAGCAGCTCAGTTCCTTTCTTCTCAAGTTAGCTATACTCCTTTCTAAATGCTTCCAGCTACTATGATCCATATCGAGGTGTCATTGTCTATTTTCGAGTGATTGATGGGACTATAAGGAAAGGTGATAAAGTATATTTCATGGCAAGTGGGAAGGTATAGTAAATTTTTTTTTTCTCCTCTTGTTTCAGTTCATGTTAATTTTTGTTCTTGGCTCATGAAATCCTCTATATTTGATTAATGAAGCAGGACTATTTTGCTGATGAGATTGGTGTTTTATCTCCCAACCAGATGCAGGTGGATGAGTTGTATGCTGGTGAGGTAAATTCCTCATGTATATTATTTTTATGAAAAGTTCTTATATATTTCGCTCACAGTCTCACACGGAGAAACGTGCTTCATCCAAATCCGAGATTACCATGTCAAATGCGAAACATTGTCAACTTGGATTATGAGAACCCTGTGACTGTAACAAAATACAGAAATTTATTATTTGGTTGATGTAGTTCACATGGAAGATCTGGCATGTTGGCTACCTGTTACATGTTCACTTGGTGGTTATAAGTATGGGACTTGCTTTTGATCTGCAATGCTTATATCTCTTTGTGCTGCTTTCATTCTTTGCATCCTTATGGTGCTCCCAAAACTTCATTAAACCTGTAATAGAGATTTGGGAAAAGAAGAATGAGAAGATACATCCTGATCTGTAGCCCTTCATTCATAGTTGGATAGACTAGAGAGGTAAATCAGGAAGCCAACACTAATACAAAGAAGAAAATCACATCTTATTCTAATACATTACAAGAACTTCCTTCTCAAGCTGGTGCATTGATATTGTTATCTTTAGGCCAAAATTTTTAGCTAAGGGGTTTCTAAGTCTTTACATCATGCTGAGGCCTATTTACTGAGTGTCAATTCCATTTAGGTGGAATGTTTTAACACGGTATTACAGCCTAGATTGGTTGTTGGTATATTTGTTTTTTGTTAGCCCCATTTTCATGACTGGACTGACTGACATTCTCAATGTTTTCACTGGTCTGATTGTCGAGAGACGTGTTGTCGAGAGAGGTGTTAAGTAGTGTAATTGCACATGATTAAGTGGTTTCCTAAGGCTCTATATCATGGTGAAGTTTCTCCACTCCTTGCCAATTGGTTTTGAGTTAGATGTGTTAACATGTTTAGCTCTTGAGCTTCTTACTAATAAGCACTCATGGCCTAATAATTTATTAATGAAACAAGAAGTCCTTTAAACTTACAGTCAATCAACTAAGCCTTATCTGTGATTCATGTGTCTCTTTTCTGGTTGGGTGGGGCAAGTTCCTCCATAAACTCTAAAAGAGCAAGATGCATTAATTTGTTAGGAGCTTCTTCAGGAATCAAATACAATTGCATACGAAAACTAATTAATCTCTCTGATTTAGAGGGCTCTAAAGGATCTTAACAAATCCTTGACATACTCTGACATTAAACATATGGTGTTTTGAGCACGGCTTGCCGAAGTTTATTGAACAAAGTGAGAATATACTTCAAAAGGCTTGTGAAGGACTAGGTTTGGATCATTGAGTATATCTGTGTGATTGTTACATATTCATTTCATAGATTGTGAAATATCGAATTAAAGTTTTCCCATCTGCTTTTCGCAATTTTTTTTGTGCTTTGCTGTTATTATTTGTAAATGGCTTCAGTCTCCTAGTTGATGCAACGTTGCAATTTGGTTGTCTATCTGCATGGAGGAAGATCATTATTTGGATTTTTATTTGTGATTCTGCTTGAGCCTTCTATATCTCTTTTCTATACAGGTTGGATATCTTTCAGCCTCAATCAGATCAGTAGCAGATGCCAGAGTTGGTGACACTGTTACTCACTTTGCTCAGAAAGCAGAAAAGTCGTTACCGGGATATGCAGAAGCCACTCCAACAGTGTTTTGTGGCCTGTTTCCTGTTGATGCTGACCAGTTCTGATTTCTATATTCTGCTTTTCAATTTTGAATTCATGTGTGACACATGCTAATTAACATCTCATTTTCCTATACTTCTTGTAGGTTCCCTGAACTGCGTGATGCATTGGAAAAACTGCAACTTAATGATGCTTCGTTGAAGGTAACGTGTTTAGTATATTCCACATCAAGGGTGTTTACTGTTGTCCATGCTACGGCATAGGTCAAAGTAGCAATTTTAATATGTTTCCATCAGTACATATTCAATTATGTTACAGAAATTCTGACTCGCTTTTCTTTCTTTTTCTGTGCAATTATTCAATTAATACAATTATTTTTAATCAAGAAATAATGATTGTTGAGCATGATCATCATCATTGTGCATTGGGGCTGGTGGCACAAAGTTCATAACATCAATTCATTTTGAAAACTTATATTACACTATAAATTCATGCGAAACCAAAGCGGCATTATCTTACGTAGTAATCTCTTCTTCATGCAATCCTCTTGAGAAATAATGAGATGAGATTCCAAAACTGTCATCATCCTAGATTCTCTTTACTTGCATGCAGAAGTGTCATGACATGTAAATGAGTGAAGATGGTTGCTATATTTACAAGATTCATATCATGAAATCAACGTGTGCGCCGTGGAACAATCAATTGTTGAGCATGATTAATTATACAGACGCACGCACACACAAACTCAAACATGTATGTTTGTCCATATGTACACTTGCATGTATGGAAGTAGGGTATATATCAGCTCATGTTTAACTAAGGTTGCAAAATTCAGACCAATCATATAGCACCAAGGGGGTGCTAACCCTTTAGAAAAGTTATGTACAAAAGAATGACTCTGATCAATAATATTATCAATAAATCTGTCAATAAATATATGATGCTTTCCATGAAATAGTGCACATAATTACAGAATAAAACTATGAACATAATACATGCCAATCGATTGGGAAAGGAGGAAGGGGCAATTTCTATAAATTTTGCAGTCAGTTCCAATTTTTGCTTCTGTGCCACTAATAGTGTAATAGATAAGGTGTTTGATTAAGCTTATTGTTCCACTAACTGCACCATTGTTTCGGAGATTGAATTTTGACTGGGCAGTTTGAACCTGAGACCTCAAGTGCCATGGGTTTTGGCTTTAGATGTGGCTTTTTGGGTCTTCTACACATGGAGATAATCCAGGTCTGACTTGTCCATTTATCTTTTATTCTTTGATTTTCCTTTTCAGTAATATGCCCTTAATATTTTGATCAATATTTCTATTGCTGTTAGATATTGGAAAAAAAAATTGCAACAAATTGGTTGTTTCTTTGACAAAACTTCAATTTGACAGGAAAGACTTGAGAGAGAATACAGTCTGAGCCTAATCACTACTGCCCCAAGTGTGGTGTATCGAGTCAACTGTCTTAATGGTGATACTGTAATTTCCTCTCAAACCCTACCTTGTCCTTCTACTTGTTTGTTCTTGTCCTTTTCTTTTTCATCTCAGGAATCTGATGACAGTATTTTGTCAGAGCAATTCTACCATTTCTATGCATAAAATAATTTTTTTTTTATTGAATGGGTAGCAAGTACATCTTTTCTACACATGCAAATGATGCTCATGTATGAAACAGTGGAAGCAGTAGACATCTTCTGACAAATTGCAAAAATGAGATTGTCATAAAAATTGATAGGTGCTACCCGAGGTTGTCAAGGGCAAAAGGCGCACACTAGGCGCTAGACTCTTGTATCGCCTTAGGCGCAAAGCACAAAAAAAGTGCTCTCCCAAGTGAAAAGGGGCACTAAAAAAACATGTAGTATGGTAGAAAATATGAAATCAAATAATAAAAAATTTCATAAAAAATAATAGAGTTTACCTATTAAAAGCTTAACATATAGAAGTTGCAAGAGAGAAATCAATTTGTAACTAATGAAAAAAATCCTCCTAATTATAAATAAATGCTAGTACTACTTTGACTAACTATAGTAATACAATATTTTAGAAAAAATCATCCTCCTCTTATTCATTATTGAACTCTTCATTTAAAATCTCATCACTCTTAAGTTCTCCCCCCAGATTCACAACCCTTTGGCTCTTCATCTTCAGTCTCCTCAGACTCTGCCTCTCATTCTTCAATGTCCAGCTGTAATCATGATGTTGAAGCAGTTTGTTTCATTTTTGTATTTCTTCTTGTGTATTTTATTGGTTCACTCACACCACTTACAATTGCAACATCCCCCCAAGTCAACCCATCATCACCAAAAATAGGTTTTTCTTCTTCATTCACAAAAGCAATCATCTTCCCAACCAACCACTCATTTGTGTCATCAATATCATCTAAACATATAGGGTCAATGGCATTCCTCCTATTATAGCGAGCATGTAGCTTTTGATTATACTTAACATACACCAGATCATTTAATTTCTATTGTTCTAGCCTGTTTTTTCCCTTGGCATGAATCTACAAAGAATAGTAAGAAAATAAAAGTAAATACAAAAATAAATTGGTTTTCTAAAAATAAAAAGTTATTAAAATCCTATTATGCACTTGTTGAAATACACTCCAGTTACGCTCACAGCCACATGCATTGCATGTTAAACTAAGAATTTGGATTGTAAATTGTTGCAAAGTTGGAGCAAAACTTCCATATAAAGTCCACCACTCAGCTACATAGGATAACACAAAATAATAGTTAACAAAATTATTGCTACAAAGTTTAGAATTTAAAAGAAAAAAAATAGTCAGTTGAGTGATAGGAGAAAAATAATGCAAAACAAAAGCATTTACCTGGGGACTTGGTAATCCTTGTTCTTTTAGCCATGTTAATACCAAAAAAACCTTTTCCTTTCTCGTAGATATGAAGCTCATCCATTATTTTGAGTTGATTAGCCTTGTTTCGAACCAATTAACTCACACAAGAATAAAGCCCTTTATTAATTCTTCCATCAAACTTCATATCTGGGTTATCATAAAAGTGTGCTAGATTTAAAAAATGACCGGCTGCATGTAATGGATGATGAAGTTGACATTCCCAGCAATTGTCAATGATTCTAAAAACATCCTTATACTTTTTCTCATTTTCATTCAAAGCTATCTTGATAGCTTCTTTTGCTCTTTCCATAGCCTGATAAATATATCTCACGGCAAGCTTTACTTCACCATCAACATGCTGAAGTACATGGACAAGTGGACCCATAGCCTTCAAGATGAATACCATATTGTTCCAAAATGAAGGCATCAAAACCATCTTAGCAACTTTTTTTCCCTTTGCCTGCTTAGCTCATTTACTTGTAATCCATTCTTAAGAGATGAACATGTTTCTCAGATTAGATTTCAACTTATGAATCCGCTGCAAGGTAAGATAAGATGTAGCAAATCTGGTCTTCCCTGCTCGAACCAAATCCTTTCTGTCAGTAAAATGTCTCATCATGTTCAACACTCTCGTATGGTTGTATATGTAACCCGTCAATGTAATTGCTTTCTCCAAGGTCTTTGCAACATGAGGAAGCTTCCCAATGTCTTCTAGCATTAAATCTATGCAATGGGCAGCACAAGGTGTCCAAAACAAATGTTTCCTCTTAGCTTGTAACAACTTTCCTATCATCATAAAAATAAAAATTGATGGTTGAAAATTAAAATTTAAGTGGTAGTTAATAAATAAAATATCATTATGTCAAAAAAAATTAAAGAAGTACCTGCTAAGACATAATTTGATCCATTATCAGAAACCACTTGCACAACATTAGCCTCCCCAATTTCCTCAACAAAAGAATTTAGCGCAACTCAAAAGTTTTTTCTCCTGTGTGCAAGAAAAATGAAGCATCAATAGATTTGATGAACATAGTTCCAGCTGGACAATTCACTAGGAAGTTCATCAAACTTCTATTTTTTGTGTCAGTCCATGCATCAGACATAATTGTGCAATCATGCTTCTTCCATGCTTCCTTGTGATTATTGAGCAACTCGTTTGTGTGTTCCACTTCTTTCTTGAGTAATACACTTGTCAAATCATGGTAGCTTAGAGGTTTTAAACCAGACCCATTCTAACCAATAGCTTTAACAGCACCTTTAAAAGCATTTAACTGAGCAACATTAAATGGGATTCCAACTTGGTAAAATAATCGACCTATGTACTGTGTTGTAGTTTCCCTTATTTTTTTTTTTATCACATGCATTGACAATGTTAGTGTGGTTCATCTTCTTCCTACTTTCAACAACCTTTTCTGGTTTTTAATGCGCAAAGGAATCCATGAGCCCTTTTTGTCTTGGTTTTCTTATAGCTTTGGTTGCCTATTCGCTTGCTGCTACCGCCAATAATTCTCTTCTTAGCCATTGTACTATTGTTAACAACAGTCACTTCATCTCCATCATCATAATCAATCTCCACTGTTGAAGTGTATTTGAACTGCATAGGATGGATGTTCTTCTGTTCTATTTATTCACAGGGAGTAGACTGCACAACTGTTTGCTTTCATGGGAAATAATTGGTTTTTAGTCAAACATACACTTAATCTCTTTGGAGAAACATACTGTACCATGTGTTTTGTTCTCTGATTCATACTGAAATCCTAATCTCCCTGTCTTGCCCACCACCACCTCATGAATGGGAGGAAAAAGGATGGGATGAGTGAAAAAAGTGGCATCTTATGCTGGTTCTTGAAATTTCTTCATGTTTCAGTTTTGTTGATGAGAAATAGCATTACCCATTTTAGACTATGCTCATTTGTAATGAGTATGTAAAATGTTTTTCCTTGTTGCCTTCCATTTTGACTTGAAGTTCAGCAGTTATTGTTCTTCTGAACGCACTTGTATTGATAGTTTTTATGATGTCAAGGTGATACATCTCTTATGAGAAGTTGCTGACGTTCTTCTGATACTGCTTTATGCTTTCGATTGTCTAATCTCATTCAGATATGAATCTTTCTTAAGGTTGAATGTTCAAACCCATCCTTACTTCCTGAACCTGGAAAAAGAAGGTCAATTGAGGAGCCATTTGTCAAGGTTATTTCCATCACCTTGAACATTTACTACTTCAGCAAATTTTGCATTCAATGAACATAGGAAAATCTTAAATGCTTTGTAAAATTTTGTTACTTTATATCTTGAAGTAATTTGTACAGATTGAGATGCTTACTCCAAAAGACTTCATTGGTTCTCTGATGGAGTTGGCTCAAGAGAGGAGAGGGGAGTTCAAAGAAATGAAATATATCACTGAGAATAGAGCATCTATCGTTTATGAACTACCCCTGGCAGAGGTATCTCTTCTTATTGTCAATGCCCTTTATCTTGGTTTAATTGTATTTCAAAATCAGCTTGTCAGCCTATCTTTTGTGAATTCATCTTACTCTGCTCAAGTTCTTTATATTACCATTTCAAAGATGGTAGGGGATTTCTTTGATCAATTGAAGTCCAGAAGTAAGGGATATGCAAGCATGGAATACAATTTTATTGGGTAAGGTTTTGTAAATATGGCCTTAGAATTTTGTAGGGCATCACAATGTGTATCCTG
This sequence comes from Aquilaria sinensis, assembly GCA_005392925.1. Lineage (NCBI taxonomy): Eukaryota > Viridiplantae > Streptophyta > Magnoliopsida > Malvales > Thymelaeaceae > Aquilaria > Aquilaria sinensis. The sequence continues at coordinate 2,674 of SMDT01002225.1, read as the reverse complement.
TTGCACAGTTCAAAGAGAATCTTTTAGACATTTCTGTTTTTGGAAAATGGAAAATGTCATTCAAGGTCCACCCAGTACATAAAAAAACCACAGCTTAAGGTGGTCGTCAGGAAAACAATTCAACACAAACAATTGGCAAAACCTTTTAGACTTCTTGGATTTTCACTAAATGCGACTTACTACCTTTAATTTTGATAAAATACCATCTTATAATGGTGCTTTAATTTTCACTAACGTCATCGATTCCTTTGCTTATAATGGGGCTGTTTCTCAGCTTGGCTATTTGGTTGATGCTTGATATGATTAAGACATAGGTTGACAATAATATCTAAATCATCTGCATCCTCATTGTTATGTTATTCTTCCAAAGATTTTACATTCCATCATCTAAATGTTCTTTTCTGTTAGGGGCAAAAGAGATGGAAGTATCCTTTTGTTTTTCAGAAACCCAAAAAGCTCACGAGATCAATGTTCTCATGCTGGACTCTACATTTTGAATGTGTTTTTATTCTTTAATGATTGATTTCTTAGTGTAGTTAATGGCTTTAAATTTAGAAGAATAATCATTTCAAAGCCTCTTCTGAACATGGCTATTAAAAATCTCTTCTATTGTAATTTTCAGGTACAAGGCAAGTGAATTAATAAAGCTTGACATTCGAATTAATGGTGATCTTATCCAACTGAAATCATCAATTGAGCATAAGGATATCGTTTCATGGGAAAATAACTTTACAATTGCTTGTATTTAACACCCCCTGGGCCAGGGCAGATCGGGTATTCTAGAGGGATATTGGCTTTTACAATGCCCTTTATCTTGGTCAGAATTGTATTTCAAAATGGACAGCCTTGTTGCAGCCATATGCTTTTGTGAATTCATCTTACTCTTGTTGCTCAAGTTCTTTATATTACCATTTCAAATGATGGTAGGGCCGATTTCTTTAAGATTCTATATTGAAGTCCAGAAGTAAGGGATATGCAAGCATGGAATACAATTTTATTGGGATAAGGTTTTGTAAATTTTTATGGCCTTAGAATTTTGTAGGGCTTATCACAATGTGTATCCTGTTCTTTACAGTTCCTCAGAGAATCTTTTAGACATTTCTGTTTTTGGAAAATGGAAAATGTCATTCAAGGTCCACCCAGTACATAAAAAATTCCCACTTTTCTTTTTCATGGATTTGTCGTTGTTGAAAACAATTCAACACAAACAATTGGCATTATGACCTTCATAGGACTTCTTGGAATTTAGTCCCACTAAAATTGTGGGCGGGTTAATTCTGAACTACCTTTAATCATTGTTGATTTAAACAATATGCTAAACTGGTACCACCAAGGTTCTCTTATGAATGGGGGTCAATTTGGCTTTATTAGAGATTCATAATCCTGTTACTAAAACGGATCATTGAATTCCTTTGAACCTATCATCACTTGGTGGCTTTGAAAGTGTTTAGGGACTCCCGAAACAAAATGATTCCTTTGCTTGCCATGGTGCTGCCTCGTTATAATCCGAATTGTGCATGGACCCGGGGAATTGTATAGGTCTAGGGGGCCCACCCGGACAAACTTTTTGGTATTTAGTTTTTTAACTGGGAAATAGGGTTTTACATTTTTCGGTTGGGGATTAGATGGGGGCACGGAACCCCACCCTAAAAAATGTTCCTTAAAAACGGGGGGGAAAAAAAAAAAATTGGTGTAGGCAATGGCATTTCTATTTGCAACAGTGATTGTTAAATTATCCTTTTATTCTTAAAGGAGGGGTTCTATTGCTTCTACAGGGGCATTTAAATGGCCATGAGGGTTGCGGCCGAACAAAGTTGGATAAGCTAGTGGAGTCATTGCCAACGGGGCCGCCAAATCCCAGGGAAAAGGGAGTGTTTTCTGGCAAAAAAAGTTATTGGTTTTTAGTCTATTTGGCATGGGGGCATTTTACTGTTCCCTTTTTCCCTGAATACCCCAAAGCGGATATTTCCCCTGGGGGGAACAAAACCCTTTTGCCTTACCAAAAGACATAAAAAAAACAGAGGGTTGTAGGAAATTTGCTTAGAGGGGGGCGGCTATGTAGAAGGGCCGTAAAATTAAAAAATTCAGTCTTTTTAATATGTGTTGCCTTCAGGACGTGTTGGGGGAAAAAAAATGGATGGTGGATTTCAGGGTTCAATTTCTCTTTTTTTTCAGGTGGTGATATTTCAAGAAAGAAGAAGCTTCTTAAGAAACAGGTGCAATGATCAACTCTCTTTCTTTCCATACTTCAATAGGGGAAGCAAAGCAGATTAGTTGGAAATTGACCATCTATCTTTTATTTATTTCCTTTCCATTGCTAAGAATTTCTACTTGTAGAGGCGTCTTTAATTTACTATGTGAACTGCAATGGATTGCAATTAAATGCAAATGCAACCAGAAAAACATGTGTGTGTGTGTACGCGCACACATAAAACTGTAGTGTTTAATTAGAGGGTTTTGCAGTATATTGAATTTTTTTCAGATAGACAAATAAAAACAAATGCTTCACATTGGTTTGGACACTTTCTTTTAAGCAAGTAGGCCTGTTGTCTTTTCTGAATCATGATCTGGAAGATCTTTTGATTGTTTACCTCTCTTTATGAGACTCGCACTCTGAACTAATGTACCATAGAAGCAGCATGTGAGGTTATGTGAAGATGAACACATAAATCTG